>VWZO01018191.1:568107-579656 GCA_013396975.1 Bucco capensis | reverse complement strand
GGCCCACCTCTCCAGCTTGTCTAGGTCCTTCTGGATGACATCTTGCCCCTCCAACTTATCAACAGCACCCCATAGCTTGGTGTCATTTAGCCTAGGAAGCAATACTGATAGTATAAGGAAGCTTTGATACAGCTGAGGACATAGATAGAAATATTTGGTCACAGCTCCATTTTGCTTGGGACTGATGTCTGCAAGCCTAGGTATGTTCCCTGGCAGTGTGTGCCAAAACCTTCTGTAAAGTGCTATACATCTTACCAGCTGAAGTCACACTTACAGATGATGCTATGTGAGAATTTTATCACCCAGGAAGAATTTAAATTCTGCTAGCATGATGCTGTGGGGTTTTTTTGTTTGTTGGTTGTTTTTTTTTTAATGTGAAGAACAGTGTTAGAGATGCAATGTAGGACAAGCAACAGGAAATCAGCATACATCAGCCTACACTGCAAACCAGAGTTAAATTGACTCGGGGCTAATAGATTGTAATATCACCTACCCAAGTGAGAAGCTGTAGCTTCACAGAAAGAGTAGTTTTCCAAAGAGTTACATTTGCAAGAGATCACAAGATGCTTAATTGGCATTAACCTCTCCACAGCAGGCACAAAAGGGACAGTATTAGACTTCCTGCTTGTTTACTACAGCAACCACATTATTTACATGCTTGCAGCCAGGAGCACTGATATCACTGATTACACAGACTGTAACAGTGCACTGATGAAACCCTTGCAAGCTTCATCTGCTTTTCTCAAATTAAAATGAATTTTTTGCCAATGTTTTTGCAAGCTTAGTGACTTTTATATTATTCATGTTTCCTCTTGGCTCTTCCCCAAAGCATCCTTTGCATTTGTATTTCTGCACATTTCAGTATGGGTTGTTGTCATTCTTGTGTATAAATGATAAACTGATGTTAATCACTACCTGCTAGGCTTCCTGTCATGTGCAGGATATTAAAATTTATTTGCTCTGACCAACTTTCCAAAAGCTGCTTGCTGACGTGAGAGAACAGTCCTTGATTGTCTCACTGTAACAAAGATTTCTTTCATCCTCAGCCATTGTTCCCTTTGATGTTATTTCATTCTTTCTCTTGTCAAAGTTTGCCTAGAAGTTTTTTTTGACCTAATGATCATAATGCATTTAGGCTTGTAATGGTTATAAAGTGCTGATGCAGTATTTCTACTCTGCCCATGGTACAAGAGGAGCTTGGCATGGAAGTTGTTACAGACATCTTGAAAGTGCAGTGCAGACATCTCAATACTCTGCTCTGTTATTATTTCATTATGGCTGCTTCATGCTAATTCATTATTTATAAACACGTGTACTTCTGGCTCAGTGAAGAGTTGGCAATTTATTTCCATACCCAGAATCTCATTTTAAGATCTTAGCTTGTTTTTCTTCTGAAACTTCAGGTCTGACTTATATTTTACTAACATCAATGTCATATTAATACACCAAACACAGTAAGGTGATAGAGAGGTAACTACTGTCACAGGCACAAACAGGTTACAAACACAAGGGTGACTTCTTCTGGCAACTATCCCAGGACCAGAAATTCCCTGATATAACAGCTTTAAAAAAAGTCATAATTTAGATTTGGCATTAGCCATAAAATTAGACTAGTTTAGGTCTGGTAACAGGACTGTAAGCCAGGCAAAATAGTCCAGCCCTGAGAAACATACAACTCAATAAAAGAATAAATAGAAATGTTTTCAGCACACAGATGTTCAGGGAGGTTTCTTCACACAGAAGAGAATCAGTAGAAAGCAAAAGAGAGGTCATGACAGCATGTCACACCAGGTTCTTAGTCTTCTGTGATATATAAGAATTGGGTTTTTTTGAAATAATGGGAAAACGACACATTTCTGGAAATTTATAGAACACATTTGAGGAATAATTTGTCATTTAACACATAAGCACTTCAAAAGAAATTACTATAAATTGTAAGATTGCTTTTTGTCTTCCAGCAGATAGAGCAGTTGTCAGAAGACAGCAGTTTGGAATGAGTATGACCTAATAATTAGATTTCAAGTGAAAAAGTGAAGAAACACCAAAGTTTCTTAGGAGCTTAGGCTCAGTTTTCAGGACTACCTAATAGAATTTAAAGTCATGAAATACAGAGAAGAGGATTTACAGAAGGATGTCTTTCTGACCTTTTTTTCCATGAGGAGATACCCATTTAGAGCATTTTTAGAAGGATTTGGACAACTAACACTATAGCTGGCACAAACTGAATAATTGTTCTTTTAAGCTTCACTCCAAGTTGCTGTTTGACCTGAATGTCTCATGACATTATGTCAGCTTTGAACATGAAGCCAAGGGCCAACTACATCGGGTGAAACAGTTACTTGAATTTGTGGTTTTCTGGATTACCATGGAAATCACTTCTGGAAACTGGCTGGATGATGATTTTCTCACAAGTTTTTGATGTTGCTTTTCTGATGGGACAAAAGTTCTTCGTTCCTAGTGCAGAAGTTCTAGTTCCTCCCTGTCTTGCTGGACCCTTAGATACTTCTAAATTATGACCCCTTTCACACTCACTTGGCACTGACCTAAAAAGCTTTGGAGACAAACAAGCAAATAAAAGCAATAATTTTATTGTGCTGGAAGCTCATGGCCTCCTCATTGTTGGAAGGTTCAGAAATATTAGATACAATTCCTTTTGCTACCTTCAGCTAGACTTTTCCAAAAAAAGCACTAGATAAAAATGTCATGTGACAACTTTGCTGTGAAATTGAATTTTAAACCACCAGTATCATTAATTGAATATTACCTCAGTTGAATTCCCCGAAGGAAGGAAGGAGGGAGGGAGGGAGGAAAGAAGAAAGGAAGGAAGGAAATAGTTGTTGATGTGGTTAACTTCATTACATCCAATATGGACTGTACACCCACCATCTTCAATACAAGTTATGTCTAATTTAGCTTTTAAAGCAACACTTCTGCCTAGCCACTCGCTTACTAGCATCACTCAAAGATTACCTTGAACTCATGATGGTTATTATATGCAAAGAGAGTTCATGATTAAAAACACAAATTGCAGTGATACTGGAAACCAGATCTAATTGGCATGGGCAAGATGGATACTGCTGCAAAGCCACAACTGAGATGCTCTACACATTTCTTCTAGCATGATCCATAACATCCATACACACATGGATATTCATGCATCATTTGCATCTTAATGAAGTTCCTCAAGGCCAACTGCAGCTCAGCTGGTGTGCTTCAGTACAGCTGGGCAGCTCAGGAGAGCTTTCAGTTGGTGGTAGAAGACTGCAGGGTGGGGAAAAAAAGAAAAATAAAAGCACTTAGCAAAACGTGGTGTTAATCAATGATGCAACTCAAAAATAAATGACAGAAAGCAACAGCAGTGTGATACTTCAGTTACAAGTCTCCACTTTTAAGGAATTACAGAGTAGGAGTGAAGGGTGGAATCTGATAGAGCAGTATAAATTCATGAGTGACACAGAGAAGGTAAATAGGGAATGATACATTTGCTATCTCTTCTACTCAAAGAACAAGCAGGCATCAAATAAAGATAGCAAATAGCAGGACTGAAACAAAAGCAGATAATTTGCACCACACATTGTTCAGCTGTGAAAGCACTCCACTGGATGCTGTAGTTTCTTTAAGTGTGTTTGAGTTCAAGCAACAAGTGGGAGGATAATGGAAAAAAATCCATAGCAAGCTCTTCAATACAAAGAGCACACATCTGGCTCAGGAAGTCTCCTCAGCAGATATCCACTGCTGATGACTGTCAGGAATGGGAAACTGGGTTGGATTGACTGATCATTTACTGCTGCTCTGAGTGCAGGTCCACATTCCTCCCAATGGCAATGATTATCTCAAGGGGTTCTCAGCATCAGTCAAAGGAGATGAGAGACATATTGTGCTGCTGTACCTAACATGGAGCTGAGGATCATGATTCCCTATCAAATCATGACCTGTAAGCACTGCTACACAGCTTACCTCACCCCAGCTGGTGTAGGTTGGGAGGGTTGTGTAGGTTTTTATGGTTGCAACTGTTAGTTAAGTTTTAACTTTTTTGATAACTGTTGGTAGACAAGAGCACAGCAAACACATTGATAGAAATGCAAAGCAAGTCTTCACAGCCCTCTGTCCTCATGCTGTCACTGTGGCTCCAGGTTGTCCAGAACCCAGTCTGAAGTCAGCATCAGAGAAGCTGTACACTACAACACACTTATGTAACTACGGGTGGTTCCCTCTGGGTTTAAAAGAAGTGTCTGAAATTTTTAAAAAACATTATTTCTTCCAGAGCTGTAGCAGATTCTCAGAACAATGACATACAGAACAAGCAGGCTTTACTCAAACAAGTACATGTGTCCTTGTACTTTCAAACATGATGGAGCAGTAGAAGGTCACCTTCTCCAGAAAGCACTACTAAACAACTGGACCTGCTGCAAAACATCTGTGCAGCTGCGCTGCATCTGGAACCATGGAACAACAGAATCACAGAATCACTAAGCTTGGAAAAGACCTCTAAAATCATCAAGCGCAATCATCTACCTATCACCACCGTGTCACTAAACCATGTCCCCAAGTAGAACATACATAGGTTTTTTAAACGCCTCCAGGGCCAGTGACTCCACCAATTCTCAGGGCAACCTGTTCCAATACCTAACAACCCTTTCAGGAGATAATTTTTTTCCTAATATCCAATTTAAACTTCCCCCGGTGCAACCTGAGGCCATTTCTAACGCAAACATCCTTATCGTCATTCCTTGGGCGTGTCGAGGACACGCTGAAGCACCTGTGCGCCGATTTTTCTTGGTTCGAGCATCAAGCGAAACCGAGTGCACGTGGGGCAGGAAGATAAAGACCTCAGCCCTGGGACACTTCGGGGTTGGATGGAGAGTTGGGAGTAAGGCGGTGAGTGCAGCTAGTGGCTCTTGCTGAGGCGGAGGAGCACTTTCTGCTGGTGGGGGACTCCTTCCCTCCCCCAACAAACACGCATACACTGCAGCAAGCCCTGCCCGCAGCAGCGGCGGGACAGGAGCCTTCCCTCCTCTCCGCCCTCCCCGGGACTGCAGCAAGGCACGGAGGCGGTTGTAGTCGGCGGGCGGCAGCGCGGAGCTGCCTACACTTCCCAAGGTGCCTGCAGAGCTGTTCAGCTCCGCACCGCTCCGCGGGTGCGCGGCACCTGCCGGCGGGGGCGGAGCGCGGTGCCGCTTGCCCCCGCTGCGGGCTGAGCCGCGGCGGGCGGGGATGGTACCGGTGCCGCCCGCGGCGGCGCGGTGACGGGAGGCGGCAGCGGCGACAGTAGCAGCAGCAACTGGAAGCGACGGCGGGGAACGGCCCCTCCTGCGCGCCATGAGCACCGGTACAGGTAGGCGGGAGCGGGAGGGTAACCGACTTCCCCCCCCCACTTTCCTTGTCCCCTTGTATTTTGGAAGGAGGCGATGCCGCTGCCATGCTAGGCTCCGTCACGTTGCGGTGCGGCTATATTCCGGGATGCCGGCTGAGAATTGCTAAGCTAGAGAAACAAAATTAAAAAGAAAAAAAAAGAAAAGGAGGAAAAAAATATCAAGTCACCAAACCGNCAACTGTTAGTTAAGTTTTAACTTTTTTGATAACTGTTGGTAGACAAGAGCACAGCAAACACATTGATAGAAATGCAAAGCAAGTCTTCACAGCCCTCTGTCCTCATGCTGTCACTGTGGCTCCAGGTTGTCCAGAACCCAGTCTGAAGTCAGCATCAGAGAAGCTGTACACTACAACACACTTATGTAACTACGGGTGGTTCCCTCTGGGTTTAAAAGAAGTGTCTGAAATTTTTAAAAAACATTATTTCTTCCAGAGCTGTAGCAGATTCTCAGAACAATGACATACAGAACAAGCAGGCTTTACTCAAACAAGTACATGTGTCCTTGTACTTTCAAACATGATGGAGCAGTAGAAGGTCACCTTCTCCAGAAAGCACTACTAAACAACTGGACCTGCTGCAAAACATCTGTGCAGCTGCGCTGCATCTGGAACCATGGAACAACAGAATCACAGAATCACTAAGCTTGGAAAAGACCTCTAAAATCATCAAGCGCAATCATCTACCTATCACCACCGTGTCACTAAACCATGTCCCCAAGTAGAACATACATAGGTTTTTTAAACGCCTCCAGGGCCAGTGACTCCACCAATTCTCAGGGCAACCTGTTCCAATACCTAACAACCCTTTCAGGAGATAATTTTTTTCCTAATATCCAATTTAAACTTCCCCCGGTGCAACCTGAGGCCATTTCTAACGCAAACATCCTTATCGTCATTCCTTGGGCGTGTCGAGGACACGCTGAAGCACCTGTGCGCCGATTTTTCTTGGTTCGAGCATCAAGCGAAACCGAGTGCACGTGGGGCAGGAAGATAAAGACCTCAGCCCTGGGACACTTCGGGGTTGGATGGAGAGTTGGGAGTAAGGCGGTGAGTGCAGCTAGTGGCTCTTGCTGAGGCGGAGGAGCACTTTCTGCTGGTGGGGGACTCCTTCCCTCCCCCAACAAACACGCATACACTGCAGCAAGCCCTGCCCGCAGCAGCGGCGGGACAGGAGCCTTCCCTCCTCTCCGCCCTCCCCGGGACTGCAGCAAGGCACGGAGGCGGTTGTAGTCGGCGGGCGGCAGCGCGGAGCTGCCTACACTTCCCAAGGTGCCTGCAGAGCTGTTCAGCTCCGCACCGCTCCGCGGGTGCGCGGCACCTGCCGGCGGGGGCGGAGCGCGGTGCCGCTTGCCCCCGCTGCGGGCTGAGCCGCGGCGGGCGGGGATGGTACCGGTGCCGCCCGCGGCGGCGCGGTGACGGGAGGCGGCAGCGGCGACAGTAGCAGCAGCAACTGGAAGCGACGGCGGGGAACGGCCCCTCCTGCGCGCCATGAGCACCGGTACAGGTAGGCGGGAGCGGGAGGGGAACCGACTTCCCCCCCCCCCTTTCCTTGTCCCCTTGTATTTTGGAAGGAGGGGGTGGCNTGTATTTTGGAAGGAGGCGATGCCGCTGCCATGCTAGGCTCCGTCACGTTGCGGTGCGGCTATATTCCGGGATGCCGGCTGAGAATTGCTAAGCTAGAGAAACAAAATTAAAAAGAAAAAAAAAGAAAAGGAGGAAAAAAATATCAAGTCACCAAACCGCCTAGAAAAATGCGTGTGTGATGCGTGCGTGTCTTGGAAGGGAGCTGCCGCAGCCCCGGGCGCTGCCCGGCGGGAGGAGATGCGGCTTCTGCTGCCGCTGCTCCGGGATCCTGCGTCGGGGAAGCTCCCGCGGACCAGGCTTGGCCAGTAGCAGCGGGAGGTGCCCTGGCTCCACATCCCCTCACCGCCCGTACCCCGCCGAATGGCTCGGGGAGGGGGGGGATTTCTCGCTCCGGCTCCGCAGTAGTTTACGTGCGCGTGAGGAAGGCTGGCAGGCTGCTGCCCTCCTTGTCCCCGCACAGCATCCCAGGGGGTGGGAGCATGTGGCTCCTCTTATTTGGGTTAAAAGCTTGGCCTTTTCTGTTGGCCGAGATATCGTGATGATGGGGAAGGTGAAAATCACAGAGGTTTTATGGAGCCCTAGCTGGGGTTGCCGCACGGAGGGATCCGGTTGCCCAGGGCAATACAAAAGTGATATATCTTGTGTAAGATGCAGAATTGGAGAACTGACTTGGAATTTTGTTTTTCGCTGTTGATCTGTGTCGTGTGGTGGGCGGGGGGAGGCTGCTTCAGAGCGCAGCTGGTCGCCAAATATTACAATCTTTGAGGCAAATACAAGGTTGTGCATAGGGGAAAGGGAGAGTCTTGGACAGTTGATGGTGTGTTTCGTTTCTGAGGGTGACTGTAGCTGCTAAATATATCCTCTGCCACAACAACAGGGAGACGTTGAATAGCTACAATTACATGGTGACTGTGTGTCAACATGCCTAATCATACCACATCCTCACAGTGAGCCAAATGAGAGCCTGGTGCGATCAAAGAGGAAAAAAAAACGACCTCCCTGTGACAACAGTGCAAGACCTAGGGTCAGGCACCTGCCAGAGACTTCAGCTGAAAACCTCATTTGGCATTACCTCATATCTGTTGGAGGTGTAGATATTTCCATGTGTGTCAGTTACCCATGTTCCTGTGTGGGCTGTAGATGAAACATGCACTTGCCAGCATGCTGGACCTCTCCAGGGCAGTGCCCAGGCGAAGGCAGTGTCCAGGGATGCAGGTGGGAGCAGAATCTCAGAGTGAATTCAATCACATGCTAGAACTCCTGAATCTGTTTTCTGTCTCTAAAGGGAATCAAGATGGTTAATGCAGATGGTGACATCTGAACTGGAGATGATTAAACTCCAGCAGAGCTTCCTGTCCGCAGTTACTTGACTGTGATTCTGAACTAAAGAATATGAAATACTGTGAAATGTTTAAATTCTTTAGCAGTAGAACAGAGGCTGGCAGAGGGAGTGTTAAAGTCCAAAGTTATATCTTTACAATAGATTTAATTGGTATTTTAAGTATTGTAAAATTACAAACCCAGTAGAAAAGTTAGTGGATAACAGTCTAGTGCAGAGGAGACTTGACACAATTTTGTCTCAGTAATTGCACCAAACATGGTGTAAATGAAATAGCAAAAATGAACAGTGCCAAGATAAAAATAACATCCTGGGGAAAAAAAGACAGTGGAAAAAACCCTGCGAGTTCTTAGCTCTCATTTGAAAGTATAACAGCTTAGCTTTGATATTTTGAAATTTTGATTTTGTGTGTCTATGTGGACTATGTAAAGAGTTTGCAGTCAATTTGCACGATAAATGAAATGTGAGGGGTCCACATCTACTCTGCAAAATCAATGGACATTTTCCATTAACATCAATGGGGCAAGTATTGTACAACAAATTTAATGCCACAATTTGACTAAAATCACTGTTTCTAAAAGATTTCCACCAAAATTCCTATGGGAAGGCAGTAATTCAAAGTTTGCTGTTTACTGTAGCAGAAAGATGTTTCTGGTTCTGCAAAGAAAATAAGGATGCAATGTGATATTAAATTATCCCCACACAGGATTCAAGGAATTGCTGTACTCTTTGGTATTCCAGGAGAAGTCCTTGCTCTTCCTGTTGCTTTTAAGATGAAGTAAAACTGTTGTGGACATGTGCCTGTTGCTCCAGAAAGCTCCTCTCAGTCTGTGTCCTGTCTTGTGCTGATGCAACAAACATGAGCTGTGTGTACCAAGAAGGTTTCAGGCAACCCTGTGACCCTACTGTAACTTTTTAACCATAAGATTTGGTGTTAGATATAGGAATGCTTGTATTTGGTAAATGTGGTTTAATTTGTAATATATAGGTACAGGTAATGTAAGTTAAAGTGTCTCAATAGTGCATACTTTGAACCATCATTCTGCATTAAAGAACTGCAGCCTCATACTGTAAATTTAAATCTGCAAAGCATGTGATCTTGTGGTATCGTAAAAGACAGCTCAAATGCATTACTACATATCTTGTAATTAGAGTTTTCCACACATCATTTTCCTCTGTTGCCTTCCATATACTTACCATGGATCTTGACTGCAGTTACTTCTAAAGAAGAGCCCATTCACTGTTTATCTGCATGGCCTGGCCATGCTTTTACAATTCTTAATGTGCTTTTAAGAGTTATGTTTATGAGTCTGATGTTTAAATTCTTTATCTTGAAATCATAGCAAGAAGAACAGTGTAGGTTAAACATTTTGAAATTGGTAAAATTAGGTTCCCATCAATTCCCAGGAATAGGGTAACATGGTATTTGTTATTTAAGTGCAAAAAAAAAGGAATCATAGAGCTAATTATGTACTGGGAGAATTATCTTAGCTTAAATTAGATGCCATGACATAAATTCACACAGCTATTTAGTCTTTAAACTATTATATTAGAGAGAAAATTTGATTGTGTGGATCAGAGAACAGCTAATGGAGTGTTACAGCTCAAATGGAGCAGGAACTTGGTGGTTCTGGTTACAAAAGAGGTTATGCAGGTTGCTCATGCAGGGCCCTGCTCTGCCTGGGAGATGGTTAATTCCTTTTCAGAGTTCATATGCAAACGAGCTGATAGGAATCCTCTCTAGAGACAATAGTACAACTGTTTAGAGTTAGAGAGTGCTTTACTTTCAGCCCTTTTTGAGCACTCATAGGAGAGATCATTGAATTACTAGATAGGAGCAGCAAGAGGCTGACTTGCTTTGGATTTCTCCAACTGATGAATGTGTTACAATGTGGAATTATAATGTGAAATCCTCCAAGTTTCACAATTAATCATAACTACTTCATTTCATTGCCATTTTAGCCATGTTTCCCAGAAAACTAAGCTTTGACATATATTTTCCTTATGGTATTTTCTTCCTCTCAACTGTGATGGCATAGAATATAATTTCCTAGACGGTAAAAAGTAGGAAGCAGTATCTTAGTATTCTTTAAGGTTTTTGGTTGAAGATTCTTCACTGCAGCTCTTTAGAAAATGATTTCAGCTCAGTGTATGACATCTGTTAAATGACATCATGTTCTTGAGTTGTAAGGATGTACTGCACAGTTATGAGAGGATGAAATAGGTCAGAAGAGTTTCAGGTGATGGCACATCAGCTGGTAAATCCTGACTGCAGGACACGCTCCCTGCCACAATCCTTCATGTGCTGCCCCAGCACTGCAGCAGGACTCTGGGAAGGTGGCTAGAGCTGCTTTAAAAACCCAGACATTTGGCTTTGTGAGCAAGATCTATTTCTGGCCAATTTGTCTGTTTGCAGCACAGCATCTGGACAGTAATGAGCATCCTCCATGGCTGGTTTCTGTACACATCTCTCATTGCAATACAATGTTAAAATCAATTTAATGTCAGGTTTGCTTCTCAGGACATTAATGGCTTATGTACTTAATGCCCAATTGTCAACTTTGTCATAAAAACCTAGGGGGTTAAGAAATGTAAAGAAACTTGAAAAATTCATCAAGGCATGGCCATTGAGGTAACCTTTTCCCTCTCACCACCTTCTGTGCAAGGGTTGGCCAGCATTCAAGGAGAAGTGAGGGAACTCTGATTCTTATTTTTCCCTACTTTTACAAAGCATTCCTTCTTCTATGCCACACAAATTCAGGCTTTTAGCAAGGCAAACACAACTCCCTTGGCTATTGTTAATTTGAAGCTTGCTGGTGCTTTTTCCAGTCCTGCTAGGAGGTTGCTGGTGCCATTAAACCACAGAATCACAGTGTCCTGAGTTGGAAAGGACCCACAAGGATCATTCAGTCCAACTCCTGTCTATGCACAGGACAACCCCAAAGTCACACTGTGTCTAAAGCATTGTCCAGATGTTTCTTGAATTCAATGCAAGTTGGTGCCAGGAATGCATCCCTGGGGATNTCTCTGGGTGAAGAACCTTTTCCTAATACCTATCCTGAATGTCCCCTGGCACATCTTCATGCTATTCCCATGGGTTCTGTTGCTGGCCACCAGAGAGAATATATCACCACCTGCCCCTCCTTCATCCCTGGTGAGGAAATTACAAACTGCAATGAGGTCTCTCCTCCAGGCTGAACAGACCCAGTGACTTCAACTGTTCCTCATATGGCTTCTCCTCCAGACCCTTCAC
>VWZO01018191.1:521520-567921 GCA_013396975.1 Bucco capensis | reverse complement strand
GAGGAGCGTGGATGGAGCCCTCCCTGGATCTTTGTTCGTGAAGCCTAGCCATATGTACCACTCTCTGGGTGAAGAACCTTTTCCTAATACCTATCCTGAACGTCCCCTGGCACATCTTCATGCTATTCCCATGGGTTCTGTTGCTGGCCACCAGAGAGAATATATCACCACCTGCCCCTCCTTCATCCCTGGTGAGGAAATTACAAACTGCAATGAGGCCTCTCCTCCAGGCTGAACAGACCCAGTGACTTCAACTGTTCTTCATATGGCTTCTCCTCCAGACCCTTCACTTTTGGACCTTGGGTTTCTAAACCAAGCATCCAGCTCTCACAGTGATGAATTAAACATGTTTGTGTGGAAATAGGCTGCACTGCTTGGGGCTTTTTGAAGAAGAGCTCTGTAAATGCCTGGATAAGAGAGGTCACAGCTAGCAGAGCTGTGTCTGTGCTCAGCATAGTGTCAGGTACAGGGCAGCAGATGAGCCTTGGAGATTATTGGGCAATTTTCTGGCTCACTGTCTGCATCCTTGAATATAACCTTAAGGCAAATATTCCTGAATTTAGATTATTCCCTCTGTCAAGATCCATTAGCAGTATGTCAAGGTTCTTAACTGTTACTGTCTGAAATGTTGGAATGGTTTTTTCCCAGGCTTATTATTTGATGTCTGTGCTCTGAAATCTAGATGGAGCATTGTTTTGCATGAAGCATGGTTATTTTTCTGCTTCAGAAAAGGAATGTGAGAGGAATATAAACTCCATTCAGTGAGTATTTATTTCTGCTTCAAGAGCTGTTTTTCTCCCCTTCTCTGTAAAGGCAAATTATTCTTCTACTGGCATTAGTCAAGTTGATCAATAACTCCTAATTTGGAGATTCTCTTGATCCTATAGGACAAGTTGTCTGACCTGCAGATGAAGGAAAACAAAGTCTTAATGCAGTTGGCTGTGAAAAAGAAACATTCCTGAATTGTTAGGTATCACCAGTGGTAATTTAGGTATTTAAAAAAACACTTAATGTTCATGTAATGTGGAGATTTTTTTCTGTTTAGAAACTGTTATTTTTTTTAGGTACAAGTAAAACTGTCACTGTAAAGCAGTAACAGACCACAATTGCTCCTCTTGGTGGATATGAGGAGCAAGTGTGGTATCTCAGTTGTTACTGTGTGGTAGCTGCTCACAAATACAGCATCCTGTTCCTTGGAAAAAAACCTCCTCACCTCTACTGGTTTATAGAGTGAGATAACTGGATGTACTACAGATGTGGAGCACTAAGAGGATGACAAAGTAAAATCAAATCTCTGTGACATGGTTCTCATGTTGAAATCTGTGGTGAAGTAGAAGGAGCTGAAGTTTATGTATCGTATGCAAAAGAAGCCACAGAACCTGTCATGCAAGAACTTTTGTCACTTTGGAAAATAGGTCATATGCCTCCTTCCCCTCACAGGCATGTAATTTGAGGATTCATGGGTAGCAGGGAATTTCAGAAATAATACATAAGGCAG
The DNA here is from genome assembly GCA_013396975.1 of Bucco capensis. NCBI lineage: Eukaryota > Metazoa > Chordata > Aves > Piciformes > Bucconidae > Bucco > Bucco capensis. The sequence continues at coordinate 566,423 of VWZO01018191.1, read as the reverse complement.
TTTACTAGTTGATGTCTAAATACATGCTAGGATCTTCTCTGCTGAGCAGTTCTATGTGAGGCTAAATGAATAGGCAGCCATATATGCATTGATTGTTTTTGGCCACAGACCACTTCAGTTTTTGCTTGACCTATTTCTACTTCTATCAAGAGTTTACTGAGGTACATTTATCATACTTAGATTGCTACAAGTATTGCTGTTTAAAAGGATGTGAATGCTCTACAAGTTATGAGAAATATTTTGCAGTTTCGTCTTTTTCATCCTAGTTACTTCCATTTCTTTTACTCTATTTACAAACTCTCTACCTCTCTTTTCCCCTTGATGTTCTCAGGACTGCAAACTTAGCTGAGCTCTGCAAGTCAAACAGGTAATTCTGTTCTTTACCTTGTAACACACCTGTGAGGATTTTTTGATGGAGTTCAGCAGACAAGCTTGACCTTACATATACCCTTGCAGGGTTTGCCTTGTTCCAGTGGTTTTTTGTCTCTTCACTACCAGCAGCACTAAAGCAATCACTGAGTTACATGTTTAGGTGCAGCACAGGTACAGAGAAGCTGATCTTTGAGGTTGCATCTATAACTGTGCAGGGCATAGAGAGCCAAAGGAAACCACAGGAAGAGGCTATGTTGCCACTATCACCTTTGCTGACAGGAAGATGGGCATGGGAAAGGATTTGCAGCCAAATCCCATAACCAGGATGGAAGGCAGTTGGGAGCAGCTGGGGCTGCGTCTGTCTGCACCACGAGTTGTAGTGAGCGTCTGGCAGCGACTGCAACACCTCACCCCTGTGACTCTCACATATGCTGCTCTCTGTTCTGCTTATCTGGTGACCTGGCTGTAAGTCAGCCTCAGAGAGTGCCAACTGCAGGATTTCTGCTTGTGGTCTGAGCCTCGGTGTGCTCAGCAGCTCCTGCTCTGCTCAGATTCAGTAAAACCTTGTGCTCTGCTGCTGGCTTTGGAGCAGTGACAGAAATGTGCCTAAGTGCAGGCAGTAGGCCAGTACTGAGGAGAGGACAGCATTGGTTTGTGTTCTGTCTTCAGCCTCTCTGTGACAGAGTATATGTAGATACAGTGTTTCCACCCACTGGTCAGCAGTGTCCAGCCCCAAATCCTAGCTGGGTTTGTGCAGTGAGCGTGGTGAGGGGAGCTGCTGTGTGCATCCTTCTACTCTGTGATGTATGAAGAGAGGTGAAGAGGGCTGGTTTTGTTCCATCTGGAGAATAGAAGGCCAAGGGGAATTGAATTGCAGTCCACTAATGGGTGGGTAGAGGCAACACAGGTGTAAGCTCCTCTTACAGGTGCGTGGAAAAAGAACAAGAGGTGTAGCAAGGGAAATTCCCACTAGTTGTAAGGAAAAGAAAAATCAGGGTTAGAATGCCTGAATTCTGGAGGAGGATATCCAGTGAGGCTGTGAGATGTACAGCTTCAGAGATTGCTCTGCTGTGAGCTGGACCTCTGAACATCTGGTTGAAATTTTTCTGGGGGTATCTGAAGCCATCCTTAAGCATGACTGCAGAGCTTACCTTGGACTGCTGCAGAGGTCTATGGGCAGATTAGTCTTGAATGTTTCGTGTGGACATTTCCCAACCAGTCTTCCTGGCCATGTTTTTATGGCTGCCATAGAAAATTGGAGGAAAAACTAGTGTCTGCTTCATGTGTGACCATTGGTAAGTGTTCCTGCACCAGACTCTGTGGAGAAACATGGTTTATGTACCATAAATATATAGAACAGTGTCCTGAAGATGCATAGGGTTATGTATGTGCATCTGCAGAGCTCCTCTTTGCGATGGAGAGGTTGTTGTGGACAACTGGCTTCTCCATTACTGCTGGGACTCCGAGAAGTACTAAGCATTCATCATCCATGGGTGGAATCACTGTGAACTGCAGTGTGTTTTGTCACTCTGAAACGGGCATTTGTTTGTGTGCTTTTGTGCAGAATTAGATGTAAACATTTTAAGATCTTTATCCTAATAGCCACGGCATTTCCTGGTACAAAACTAAGAGAACAAGCATCAGAGACTGTCTTAATGTGTTGTTGACTGTGAGAACAACCAAAGCTTTTCTAGCATCTTCTTTAAGGCTTCTGTCCTTACAAATTATAAGGCCTTTACTAATAAGCATTTGTGTTTTGATTTGCTGTATGCCACGTTTACTGTCATTGTTTAAGATAATTACACTGTCTGTACCAGCTCAGATTAAACATCTGTGTGGCCCAGTAGCCTGTGTCCAGCTGTGCCCATTGTCCTGACATGGGAACTAACCATAACAGTGGCTAATTGTGTCTGTCTTAGTCTGGAATGTTTTTCAAGATGGTACTAATGATGCATCACTTCACATGTTGAATTTTAGCTCATTTTTATAGTGTGGCCTAAATTTCATTGTCTGCAGAAAGTCAGCCTAACAATAAACTTCTATTCTATCCTAATAGAGCTAAATATCTTAATAGAGTTACCTAGTTACACTGCTGTAGCTTTGATCATGTCTGTAATATTAATTGGATTTGACCTAAGACTGAAACCTAGGTTGCACTGAGGACCTTTAACTCCTGTTATTTCTAGACTTTGGGATTAAATAATCTTTCTGAACTGAAGTGATATGCTACATTTTCAGGAAAACTGCTGAAGCAATAGACACCCATTTCTCATTTCCTTCCATAGATCTGTAATTTTAATTTGTGATATACTTGAGCTTTTTTCCAAGGTGAAGGCTGGTTTTCTGTGGGAACAACAGGGTCTGTGTCCTGGTAAAGAATATGAGGCTGATGTTGGGGTATCACTGCTAGCTCTGAAGAAATGCTTGGCTGGGCTTTCTGCATCTTGTCTATGAAGCACATAAGGTCTACATAGATCTAGAAGTCTGCCATAGCCATGCCTACTTTAGAAAGCAGCAAACAGCATGAGCTGCAAATGTAAGTTGGCAGAAGAAGCCTAGCTGTTCAGCGAGAGCTGTCAGAAGCTGCCATAGTGTTGGGTTGATGCTTGCTTGATTTACCCTTCCTGTTATGGATTAAAAGGCAGGTTCTTAGAGCCTTTCTTAATACAAAAGTACTTAATATTTTGGGGAATACATAGGAATGCTATCCTGGACGCAGTTCTGGCTTCAATCCTGGTGATTTTGATGTCATACGTGTTTCCTAAGGTCAGTAATTGTGTATTTAATAGTGATGGATGCTTTCAGTATAGCTGTCTGCACTGTGGATACCGAAAAGCTCACTAATTTCAGTTCTGAAGTTACTCTTTAATTCTGATTATTTGTCTGAACTATTCTTATGACACTGTCTAGGTTATAGATCCAATTCTTCTACTACTTCTCTGTGTAACTGGCTGCTTTCACTCACATACCCCAATACTGAGTTGTTTGCAAAAGCAGAGCTACATTCCCTCAAGACAATAAAAGATAATTAAACCTGTTGCTTCTACTGATAGTCCATTTCTGTATTAATCACTCTGCTTGCTTGGAAAATGTTGTACTGGTTTGTATTTTTTAATAATAAAAGTAATTCTATTTTGTTTAATTGAATGTATTTTGGTAAATGAACCTCTGAGTCTATTTCAAGGAGTTTCTCATCCAGTGTTGCTTGCAGAGACCTTAGCAATGGGTAAAGAGCAATCCTTACTGTGTTAAAGGAAGCTTCCTCCTCCTAGCCTCCTTGGTGGTTCTGTGCTGTGGATCTGGGAGGCAGGTGATGACTCTTGTGCTAGAAGGTGAAGGACCTGTGAAGTGTAACAGGTTGTCCTTATGAATTTTTTTAGGGAAATTATCATGCTGTGGAAAGAAATTAAGATCCTGGAAGATATATAAAGTATTTTCACTGCATTGATATTATGGTTCTATAAAGAATTAAGTTACCAAAGAACTTGTATTGGTCACTGACTCTTTGGCTTTTCAATTTGACAACTATGTATAGCACTTGAGCGGTAGAGAGGGAGGACTTTGGGTGGACAGTAAGAGCTCTACATCCAGGAGAGCTATTGTACTGACCCATAAACAAGTCATCCTGTGTGTTTCATTCCTGGTTGTCTCTAGGCTGCAATCTCTTCTGCTGCACCTGAGGTGACCATTCTGTCTTGCTGTCAGAATTAGTCTCTTTTTTCTTAACCTTTGTAGACTTTTTGTTGCATGCTTCTGGGTGTGCATCCTAAAAAGTTATGCCTTAAATTATGAATGCAATAAAAAAATTGGAAAACTTTTAAATACACATAATGTAATTAATAGGGTCATTGCTGTTGCATTAATATTCCCTGTATTTCATCTGTTCATGTTGTTTTTAAGCTTTTGGGAAGAGATGCTCTCTTTTGCTTTGTGTACTATATGAGCAGCTTTACTATTTTTAGTCCCAAGCTGAAAAATAGCAGTCTCCTCAGGAAAATTCTTCCATATTTTGCAGGAGCTCTTCCCTTTTTTGATAGGGTGTATCACTCTACATTATGTTCTCTGATGTCAGTGCCATTTCGTTGTGGTGCTGTTGATGCTCCATATTCTTATCAATATATTTAGCTTTTTAATAGTATTTTTGGTCAATGGACTGCAAAGCTTTCACAAGAAAATGGAATTTGCTTGTACACACAGGAGAACTGGGAAGATATTTTTGATTTGTGTTTTGTAGGATTAGTCAAGAGGAAAAGAATCTGAAATACCAAAGTCTGAATTAAATGTTGCATCCGTTAGGTCACTCTTGACTTCACATGCATAAGGCTTAACACATTATGGGTTATTTTTGGCACTGGCATGAGTGACTGACATTTGTCCACAGAAATAAGAAGGGAAAACAAAAGCTTAATTTGTTTGCCATCTTCTATAAAGTTTTGAAAAATAATATCTGGTCCCTAGCTTGTCCAAGGGTTCAAGGAGGGAGGGAAGAGTTGGGGTTGTCAAAAAAACAACTGCAACAAAGCCAGCTTCCTGCTGTTAACTCCATGCCTCAGGCAGTCCAAATATTCCCACTCTTGCTTTTTTGTATCTCTGGATCATATCCACAAGGAGATTTCATTCCAGAAAGAAAACAAGATTGCAGCTGATGTCACCCATCAGATAAGACTGCACAGGGAAAATACTTAAAAGAAAAAAAGCCCACAAGAATCTTACCCTGGAAAAGGTTTTATTTTTTAGATGGTAGGAGAAGCCTGCATGTACTGGCACCCAAGCTGCAAATGTGCAGCACCACAAAGGAATCTGTGCAGCCCACAGTGACGCCTGTTCCAGCAGATCTCTGCCAGCAGCTGCCACTGTCACTTGCCAGTTGTTTAAAGCTCTTTAAAGGTGACGTAAGGTGGCAGAGAGATAACAGGCAGCTCTTTCCTCTGGAGGCAGGCTTAAGCTAGTATTTCCCCAGAGGCCAGGGTTATAGATACATGCAGAGAAGTGGGAAAGCCCCTGCTTTTACTCTCTCCTCGCCCATCTCCCTTTCCCAGTTGGGTTGGGAAGCTGAGGATGGAGGCAAAGTTCCAGTTTTTCAATTTTTGCAGCTTTCATCAGTCAAGATCCCATTAAGACATTGTATGGCTAGGCTTTGCGAACAAAGATCAAGGGAGGGCTCCATCCATGCTCCTCATCAGCGCCTTTTCCAAGCGCGCTGATAAAAAGAGGATAGCAGATAGCACCCTCGAGCCTGCACAAGGGATTTTTTTTTAGGTGAGACACAGCATGTGCAGAGCTGGACCCACCCTTTAGTCCTAAGGTTCATCTGCCAGGGCCTAGCAAGCTTGGACGCTGGCAGCAAAGTCCTTAGGATGGAGGTTTAACCTCTTAGCTGGAAGGCCTTACAGGGCTAAATGAGCTCCATCTGCCCGGGTTTGGAATCAGAGTTGTCCTTCTCCTAGGATGACTGCCAGAAGGCTAATGAGCTCATCCTACCCATACATGGATAATAGGAACATGGGTTTCACTCCCCACGCTTTCCCATGGGCAATGAGTTTAATGCTCCCTCTGCTGTCGGCACAGTTACCACACCAGGGGCCACAGGAGACCCCAAGTGATTTTCAGACTGTGCCTGGTCAGCTTTTGTATTTCTCCAGTGATCTGAATGCTTAGTTACTGAGGTGAAGATTATTTCGCTCCTGAGGGCTTGTCCTGAGTCAAGCTTGTTTACTGGGTGTGTTTGTCTAGATAAAGTGGACCTACTCCAAGCCACACAGAGCACTTTTGTTCATGAGACATCAAAACAACCAAGTTCATCTGATGAAAAATCTGACTGAAGTGTGCCACCCTGACTGTCCCCTAATGATCTCTGTATGGCAGCATTGAGTTCCTGTATTCACATTTGTCAGCAGGTTTGGATCATTCCATTGTTCCAGAAGAGTGCATCCACTGGCACTGGAACAAGCTGCCTAGGGAGGTGGTGGAATCACCATCCTTGCAATTGTTCAAGAAACATGTAGATGTGGTGCTTGGGGAGATGGTTTAGTGATGAGCATGGTAGTGTTGGGTAGGTGGTTGGACTCAATCTCAGAGTTCTTTTCCAACCATAATGACTCTGATTCTGTTCTGTGGTAATTTAATACTTGGGGAATCCTCAATATTGTACAATAATGGGCTTTAACTAGGCTTCTGACTGCAGAAGCATGTGTTTTAGATGCTGTATTTTGAAAAGTGTACTTCAAAATTTGTACAGATTTATAGTTTATTTTAAGAAGTTTGTGAGAGTTATTTTCAGAGCTGTTGACATGAAGCCAGCCCTGAAGCTTCCAGCCTCCAGAGGGAATGCCTCTGGAATGAACCGTGGCAGAGCATCAGGGTAAGGCACTGGCAAGTTAAATTTGTCTTACATGTGCCCAGAGAGTCTCCAGAAACCAGAAGTGCTAATGCTAAGGATACTGACTTATCAAAGGAGTGCAGCTACATAAAAGAGGATTAATTTTACTAATACATGCTTATAGTTCCTTGAGCTAGTAAGGCTCTGCAGCATCTGATGCAAATCCACAAGAGTTAAATTTAGTAGGCGTTACATTGTGCCTTTAGTTTGAAATGGACATTGTTCAAGTTTACAGCTTAGAATTCCTTATTTGTAGAGCACATCATAATGTTTTAAAAGTTACTGTTTTTAAGATTAATAATGTTCACATTCAAGACTAGATACTCTTTATCATATACAGTTCCATTGAAGTATAAGGAACTATGTACTAATATAAGAAATACTGTCATGCTGCAGTTATTATAAGCTGCCCCTTACCTTAGAAAATGTGAAGAATTTTTTCTTTTAAAAGTTTGATTCAACTAAGAATATTTTAGATTTCAGAGGTTTTTATTGATAATATTCCAGATGTAGCTTTGTTCAGTTTTTCTTGTGCAGACATAGATACTAAAATGTTGTTTCTTGAAGTTGAACCTCCAGAACCTCCTCTTCTATCAACTGTTGTGCTGGGAATTATTAATGGAATATACTTCTCTGGAAGTTCACATCTGTTTTATGTCATTTAATGCAAATGAATTGTAGATAAAATATGCTAGGACGTGAAATGTTTGAGATAGTCGTTCTGTTTATTCAGCTTGAGGAAACTAAAGGTGAAGTTAAGAGTGCGCTTGAAAAAAATGTAGGCAGGAAGCTGGAAAACAGGGTTTTAATTATGATTTAAAATAAAATCAATAAGCATATAGGTCTAGAATAAAATGATAAAAGACTGCTGTAGGTTGCTGCAGTGGTACATTAACATACTAAACTATTTAGACACATTTTCTACATCAGAATTAAACAAATAGCAGCTTAACGTGTTAAATCAGGAGGTGCTCAGCTATGAGCATTGTCACTGCTGTTCTTTTTCCTCCACCACAGCAGTAAAGTTGTTGAGTGGAATGAAGGGGCCATTCTGTTGTTTCCAAAAGGAATATCACTTAGTGTGGGAGTATTTTTTGTTGGGTTTTTTTCCCTTCTAATTTTTCTCTTTCATAGCAGCTACTCCTGGTGAGTGGAACTGCTCTGCTTACTTTGCTCTTCCCAACACTCTGGGAAGGTGGCTTCACAACAAAACTCATGTGATTGTCATTCTTGCTCCAAAGCAAGGGAGTGTAGCCTCCCTCTAGGACTTCAAATGATCTTATACTGGTTGTGTTGTTGGTTGGTTTGGTTTTGTTGTTTTAAATTACTGTATTATCATCAGGTTACTAGATCATATACAAGCAGAAGCAAAAGCCTTGTGCATATCCCTGAAATCTATCAATTAGGCCATGTACACACAGAAGAAAACTAAGGGAGAAATCATAAGCATCTGTATTCTTTAAACCTAAGTACAAGATGAAGCCTCTTTTTTACCATTTGGTTTTTATGTTGTTCACACAGAAAGGGATTGAGACTTAACCTTTTTCTGCAACTGTGGCAGCTAGAACCAAGTTAAAGCAATCAAAAAGAACAGATTGCTGCATAATCACTTATCTCCCAGTGATGGTACTTAATTTTAAACGTCAAGTATTTCAAGGCTCTGATAAATTTGTGAGACTTAAGAATGCTTCTTATATTGCAGTCAAAACTCCCTGAGCTCCCATGTGGAAGAGTCAGCCAAAATTCAAAATGCAGTCAGATTAGCAGTGTTAATCACATTGCCTGTCCTTTCAATTGCAAGGAAACTGTGCAGAGTATAAAGGCTGGAAACTGGATACCTGTGCAGGAATGCCTGGATATCTGATTAGGTGGGGTTGGTATTTACTGTCAGAAGGACCCAGAGGTGCTTGGCAAAAGGATAAAAGTCAATACTGTGACAGCTTGTGGCACAACAAGTTCTGATTAGATATAAGGGGAAACAAAATTCCCAAGGAGATGCTAAAGCACCAAAGCGGGCTGTCCAGGAAAGTTGTGGCCTTCCATCCTTGGAGATTTTCAGATCTAGATGGGACAAGGCCCTGAGCAACATGATCTAGTGGGATCCGTGCTGAGCAGGAGGCTGGAACTAGATGACCTCCAGCCATGCCTTCCAACCTAAATTTTTCTGTGGTTCTAAATATAGCATGTGGGAGTGCTAAACTTGACTTTGGCATGATTAAAATTACATTGAAAGCTAGAGTAGGACAGCAAGGCAACACTGCTGGGACTTTCATGCAACACTTCCAAAAAATACACAGGTACCTCTTCAGTGGAAACTCAGTTGTTCTGTAGCATTATAATACAGCAGCTGAGGTTTATGTGACTGCTTTAAAGCCATAGCTATGTCTCAGGGTGTGCGTGATGCTTAGATGTACTTTGCAAGAGGTCAGATTTAATTCTCCAGGTCACAAACTGAACAGCTGAATGGATTCAGAGCTTCTATTTCTCATTCTGTGACAGATAATTAAAAGACCTAATCTCTTGTACAGCTGACCTGAGAATAAAAGACAATACTTTTTCAATATTCTGTAGATTTTCTGCAGAGCAGCTTCTCATTTTTAATTGAATATGTTGGTACTACAATTAGGCCAATTTTAAGATAGTATCTTGGTTTTCAAGTTGAGTCGTGGGACTGTTCTGTTCTTGTGGACTGAATGTAAAATATATATATAGTGAATTCTTGGACAGGAGAGGTAGAATCTCATTAGTATAAAACTGTCTGTAAAATGATTGTAAAAGATATTGAAGAAAAGGAGCTGTTTTTAAAGATTAGAGCAATGTCAGGTTTAAAAAAGCAAAATGTATTTTATTATATTTTTAATTATGTCTATGCCCCCTCATACAAGTAATAAATGGATTGATACATACCAGAATTCAGGATTAGCATATAAGCATTAAAGGCTTTGAGTAGGTCTGAATGTGTTTGAAAGATTTTGGATGAGTGCTTTAAGTGAAATAATTAAATCTTACTGTGTGAGTGGAAGAATACACTTTAAAGTGATTGTTATAATTCTACCTTTGTCCAAATGTAACCTTGCTGGTTGAAAAGGGAGCATACAAAATGAAAGGAAAAACTCTCAGTAGCTTTCAAGGTGATTATAGTAAGTTTGATTTCTGTCTTTTCCCAGTTTCTGATAAATATTAAGGGACTAAATATGGAAGTGGGAAATCTGTCAGTCTGCTGGAAGATCTTTGGGGTCTGCTGTGATAGTGCTTTAGGGTCAGGCATATAGGCTGTGGATCTGGAGGACAAAGAGATGATTTACAGCAGTTTTCCTTCACCCTTCCCTGTTGCTAACTGGAACTCACAACTGGAATTGGCCTAATCAATTTGTAAATAAGTGTTGATTGAATCTATATAGGTATAACCCTGCTAGTATGTATNTGATTTTCAGACTGTGCCTGAACCCTGCTAGTAGGCTGCCAGAAATTGGTCTGATGGTGTAGATTAGGGAAATGATTTGACCTGCAGTTAGAATGAAAGTTAAATGGAAGCTTAAAAGAAGCAAATAGTAAAGCACCGTAGAAAATGCTCTTCTCAAGTGCCAAGCTGAATGGCACTGTATTAGTGGTGTATTTATTAATAAATCATATTATTACTATGTGTATAGAGACCCTCCAGGGCACCATCTTGACTAAAGAATATTTTATCAAAACATCTTAAATTTTTAGATAGTAAGTAGTAATCATAGAATGACAAAGTATTGCTTTTTCCCCACAAATGATTAGCTAGCTTTTTAGGCACTTTAAAATATTTTGGTTAAGAGAAAGGGTTGACAACAAATGCAAATCTTCCTCACAAAATTACATTTTCATTAGAAAAGAACATGAAAACAGGCCATTTTTGTTACAAATAGCAGGGCCAAAGAACAGCAGGCAATCTCCTGATTCCAAAACACCCAGTATCAACCTTTTCTCCACTACAGAGATCCTGTTGCTCTTTTCTTTCCATTGGGATTAGTAATTGGAGGGGTTTGCCTCTCCTCTGGTGGCTTTTATTTGTTTACCAGCAGTTCCCAGATGTTTCTATGCAGAGGTTTTCTACTGCTTACAAACAAATAAGGGATGATGGCTCTTTCTTCCTTCCCTCCCTTTGCCCACCCATTTTGACTCCCTCCCATTCTTGATATGAGTCTGAACTGAAGACACCCTTTGGACATTTATTATGTGGTTATATCCTGAACTTGTGTAATTCAGAATCTGGAAATATGGGGGTTTTTTGGGAGTAATTATTCCAAAAGAGAATGCCTTTTTCCATTGCTTAATTTTAAAGCTTAGAGGTGGAGCTCTAAGGTGGTTCTAGACTTTGAGCTTCTAGAGATTCTAGTGCTAGAGGATGAAGCAGTTTTGTAATACAGTGCCACATTTTGTTAATTCCTGAAAGAAAGCAATGCTTAAAGTCTTCTAAATACATTTGCTTTGAATAAAATATACATGCACATAGTTTCATCCCCAATGTTCTCGATAAGAGGTTTTGTTTGGGGTTTACTAACTTTCTAATTAAGCTAAATAGACATTATTTGGGATAATTCACAATTAAAAGTCTGTAATTATGTAGAGATACTTGGAGGGGGAAAAGAGCACAAAAAAAAGGAAATAGTACATGGCTGTCATGGTTTAACCCCAGCTGGTAACTAAGCCCTACATAGCCACTCACTTGCTGCCCCTCAGTGGGATGGGGGAGAGAATCAGAGGAGTGAAGTGAGGAAACTTGTGGGTGGAGATAAAGACAGTTGAATGTGTGCACAGATATTGCTTTACTTAATCAGAGCAAAACAAGGAATTCATTCACCACTTCCCATGGGCAGGCAGGTGTTCAGCCATCTCCAGGAGAGCAGAGCTCCATCACTCAGAACAGTTACTTTGAAAGACAAATGCCATGACTCTGAACACGTCCCTTTGTTTTTCTTTCTCAAGCTTTTTATGCTGAGCATGACATCATATGGTATAGAATATCCCTTTGATATTGTTGACAGTTGGGGTCAGCTGTCCCACCTGTGTCCTCTCCCAGCTTCATATGCACCTTCAGTCTATGGGCTGGTAGGGTGGTGTGAGGAGCAGAAAAGGTTTTGACTCTGTGTAAGCACTGCTCAACAGTAATGAAAACATCCCTGTGCTATAAACACTGTTTTCAGCACAAATCCAAACTGTAGCCCCATACTAGCTACTATGAAGAAAATTAACTCTACCCCAGCCAAAACTAGCAGAAGTGCATTGCTGAAATAATGTTTTGAAAACTCAATACAAAAGCGTTACCAGTCTCACCAAATTCTAAGAAAGTCTGACTTCTAAAAAATATTGTTTGTATGATTATACACAGTTCTTAATTTCGGAGTGGTTAGCTATATTTTGATTTTTATAGAATCACAGAATGGCCAGGTTGGAAGGGACCCTAAAGATCATCTAGTTCCAACCTCCCCACACTGAGCAGGGATGCCAATCACTAGACTAGGTCACCCAGGGCTGCATCCAGCCTGGCCTTGAACACTGCCAGGGATGGGGCAGCCACAACCTCTCTGGGCAACCTGTGCCAGTGCCTAACCACACTATGGATGAAGAACTTCTTCATAATCTCTAATATAAATTTCCCCTCCTTCAGCTTATAACCATTCCCCCTTGGCCTATCACAGTCTGACCGCTTAAAAAGTCTCTTCCCTTCTGTCTTATAATCCCCCTTTAGGTACTGGAAAGGTGCTATAAGATCCCCTTTAAACTCCTTTCCTAATTTCTGGATGGCTGGAGTTAGACGAGATGGCTCCCACCCTAGCAAAAAAGGGAAGACTGAAGCTTTACTTGGTATCTGTATTTGTATAAAGCTCCTGCATTCATGAAGAAGTGAAAATTTGTTCCTTTGACAATTACAGCTGCTCTTGGAAAGGATGCCATGTTAGCCTTCCTCACAGGGCTTTGGAAATTGAAAGCTGTCTAAAAGCATTGTCATTATTAAATCAGTGATACAGTGCATGGTGTTAAAACCTCTCTTGGGTTGTCAGTGTGGTGTCAGATGGTGAAACAGTGATGTGCTGGGGATCATGAAGCTGCGTGGCTTGGGGCATAAGTGCATGTCATTCCCATCCTCCAGACAATTTCAGAGCAAACTTTACAACTCTTGCTTCCCTCTTTCTAACACTGAGCTGACTAAAACTGACATTGCACTGGAATTTCTAATGCTTAGTGATACAGGAAAATGGTGTAGCTTAAAGAGCTGGGACTGATTTGTGATTGACAGTATGAAGAATGTTGTTAGAGTGACAGTCTGGAAGCTAGGTCAAATTAGGAGTTTCTGCAAGTCATGGTGGCTAATTCAGAGATTCATGCTTCTGGCACCTAACATCTTCCTGGCTTGTGTAAGCAAGTTGGTTACCCAGCAGAGAGAAGCACTTCCAGAAGATGTCTCATTTTGCACAGCCCCAATGACATTTGTGGCTAAAATTGTTACAAATATAAGGATTGGATTGCACTAAGGAATTGCTCTTGGCTTATTTAATGTGGTAGCCCTTACTGTGTCCTTTTTCTAGCTCTTATGTAAGAAACTGTATTGTTGAGATAACTCAATTGCATCCTATCATTTTTCACACCCTGAGGACCTCATCAGTCTTTTCATGGAGTTGGATATCATGCCTTGATTATGAAATTGATACTCACTTCTTCCAGCTTAATCCAATTTATTATGCTACATTTTTATTAGGTAGCTGACTTAGTGCTACATTCACATCCTTGCTTTAAGAGAGTGCCCAAAAAAGCAAAGTAACTTTTTGAAATTCAGGCTTGGTCCTACAGAAACACTATTAAAACCACAAGGTTTAGAAGTACAGATACTGATAGTGCTTAGCAGTGCAGAAAAATGAGTCCTACTAGAGCACGTGTTGATTTCATTCATTCCAAAGCAGAATTGTCCATTTTTTTAATTCAGTGAGAGCAGGGCTGTTGATCTAAATGACAGATAAATGGGATGCCATGGAAAGGGTATTCACTATCTGAGTCATCATTTACTTTATAAGTATTTGGGCTGTTTTAGAAATACACACTGGAAATGTGCTGTGGTAGCATGGATCACTTGCTCTTTCTGTGTGTCGCAAGTAAACTAAAGTTGGGCTTGTCTCTCATTAAAACTAATATTTCTGTGTGATATTTTGGGAGTACAGCAAAGCCACATTGTGTCCTGAAGTTTCTTTGGTATATGGTCTGCAGTGGGGAAGAGGAAAAAGAGCTCTCATGTTTCACAGCTCTGCAAAACAGTAAGTGAGACTCTCCCTATCCTGCTCCACAGGGAGCCCCAGGGCTGGTAGGAAGAGAAGGATCAAAGGTGGGGAAGAGAGACATCAAGATGGATCAGGAAGGAGCATTTGTGGGGAAAATGGAGAGAAATTAGGGATAAACAGGGTTGTTTGCAAGTAAGTTGGCTGCTAGACAGTGTCCTTTTGTGGTCAGGCCCAACACCTGGTGGCCACAGTCTGTCCTGTCATCATCTTAAACTCTGTGTACGTTTGGTGGGTATGTGTGTGCTTGTTGAGGACTGACACCCAGCCTCCTTTCTGGCTCCGTGTGCGAGGCATGCCTGTGTCCCATGGTCCCCCAGATTTAGCTATGCATCATTTATCATGAACTGGCTGAACAGCAGTCATCAATGCCCAGACCAAACCTGTATATAAACAGTCATCTCTTGCAACACAGCGGAAAGGGAGCTAGAGGTGGTTGAGGAGTAACTGTGAACACAAACAGCCTCAGAGATGCATGCACAGCAAGGAGGGGATGTGGTACAAGCTGTAGTGTCACAAGCTCAGTCATGAGTCAGGACACCTGCGTCAATCATGGCCCAACGGACTGGGTCTTGCTCCAGTGGCATATAGGTCAGGGAATGGTATCCTATGTAGTTGTTGTCCTATTAGGTTGTTATTAAAGACTTGAATCAGTAGGATTACGGGCAACTGGAGCAGCTTGCAGCCAGATGAGGCTCCCTTGTTTCCTTCCCCTTGCATAGAGGAGGAGTGACCTACATCTGTCCAGTGGGGCTGCCAACTTCTGTGTTGCAGCAGCTCGCTAGGCTTTGCTCTGTTAGGGACAGAGGTAAAGGCTTCTCTTGGGGCAGAGGAAAATAAAGGTTTTTCTAGTGTTCTTGTAAAGGTAGCTGATGTTCACCAGGTCTTGGCCACAATTTTAGATTATTTGTATTTTTTTACACAGAATTTGAAGACTTACTGGGTTCAGTCCCACTAAATCTAAAAGCCAGTTTAGATTAAGGAAGTACCTCAAAACAGTTTGGTTTGCTTTCTCTTGTTTTGGTGCTCTCCTTGGTTTTCTAACCAGCATGTTTTACAATTTCTCCCCTTGGAGACCAGAACTAAATTTCTGAATCATGCTTTTCATCATGCAGGGCTGCATTTATCCACAGAATTGTGGAAAAATTCAGGTTGGAAGGGACCTCCCAAGATCACCTGGCCCAACCTTTTGTGGAAAAGAGAGCCTGGATAGATTATCTAGCACCCTGGCCTACTGGATCTTGAAAACTTCCAGCAGTGAGGACTGTACTGCATGCCCAAGGAGGTTATTCCAGGGCATGATTGTTCTCACTGTGAGAAATTTCTTTCTCATATCAAGTTGAGAACTCCTCTGATGCAACTTCTACAAGTTGTCCCTTGCCTTCTCTACGTGGCTCCTTGTGAAGAGAAATACTCTATCCTTTTTGTAGCCGCTCTTTCAATACTGCAATTCTGAGATGAGATCCTTCCTGAGCCTGCAGGCTTTCTTCTTTTACAGTGAGTTGGACTAAGTAAATACAGGCAATGTGAAGATTGTGGCAGCTCCTGTTTGAGCTCACCACAGCCTCACCCTGACATAACACTGGGACCAGACCTTGGCCAAGAATTTCCCTCATGTCCTTTAAACTAAGGTCTCCATGCAAAAGCAACCTGGCTGCAGAGTAGTACAGGGGAGCTCCAGCATCTCCTGTCACAGAATCATAGAATGTTAGGGGTTGGAAGGGACCTAGAAAGATCATCTAGTCCAACCCCCTTGCCAGAGCAGGATCACCTAGACCAGCTCACACAGCAATGTGTCCAGGCAGCTCTTGAATGGCTCCAGAGAAGGAGACTCCACAGCCTCCTGGGCAGCCTGGGCCAGTGCTCTGGCACCTGCACTGGAAAGAAGTATTTCCTCAGGTTAATACTAAACCTCTTGTGGTCCAACTTGCTCCCATTCCCTCTTGTCTTAACATTGGATGCCATTAAGAAGAGCCTGGCTCTCTCCTCCTGACACTCACCCTTAACATATTGTAAACATTAATGAGGTCTCCTCCTGTCCCTAAACCACACACAACCCACTCTTGTTTTCTTGGCACAATGTATTTCAACTGTGTTTCAAGCCTGTTGAAATCAGGCAAGTAAGGTGTTAGTGGGATGTGGTGGTGCATTTTTCACCCATCCTTCACTGGCTGGCATTTCTGTGCATCACTTGGGAGAAGTTGGATGTGATATCTTACTTTTGTAAATAAGACAATTTTATCAGATGATGACAATTCTTCCCCTTCTATTTGCAAAAGGTGACTAGAAAGCTTCAGACCAAAACATTCAATTTGACATAAGTCTCATTTGCTGTCTGAATAAGGTAGCAGGTTGCAAATTAAGCAACCTAAATCTCAAGTTATAAAGCCTGTTGTACAGAGAGCTCGAAAATGTAACTCTTGACAGTAGAACTGTTAGTTGCAGAACTGTGCAAGAAGTAGCACAGTGACTCTAGGCTCTGGGATGGTGTTTGTGTGAATATAACATTTCTCCTATGAACGTGGTAGTGAAAGATAATTAATTGCAGAAATTGTGTTAGCCTGAATGTGAAGAGGGAGGCAATGTGCTGATGAGGATTGACTTTGTCTGTAATTGAATCTAAGAAGAAATTCTCATGCTGTGACAACTTCACCAAAGTTGACTAATTGGCACCTGTGTAAGGCAGTGTGACTTCAGCACTAGCACTTCCATAATGTCAATACCTATATATATTTGTAGTGACTGTATAATTGCAATACAACAGCAGCTCATCCCTTCTTAATGCCAAGTTAGGCAGAGCAAAGAAAACCAGGAGTTCAGTGTTGTATTTTGGAGTAATTAAGACATTTTTATATTCTGTAGAATACAGTGTAAAAAAGAAGGAATGCTTGGAAAGGTGCTCAAATTGTTGTTTGTAATCCTTTTAGGAGCACCATTTCATATGGCATTAGTGGAAAGTAGGTAAATTATAATTTCACTAATGGTTGAATTTTAATGAATGATTCACTATGGTTTTGCTAGCAAAATGAACTACTGTTTTCTACATTATTTTCTTTTGCCTTTGCTTTTTGGTGTTGCTATATCAAGCAGGCATTGTTACTGTTATTATTCTGTTTGTACTACAGAATGGAAAGAGAAATGAGCCATGGAAATTCCTTCTAAACTGTTTTTCCCCAGTTCCAAACATGTGTTCATTTTGGAGCCAGAGAAAGTGCTTTTTTCCCCTCCTCCATTCAGTGACACAGATGGAGCAAACATCAGTGTGAAGAGTGATGCTGAGCCAGGGGTGCAGCCCAGAAATAGCACCAGAATGCCACTTTCTGGTCTATGGTCATGGCTTTCTATAGCTAACTGCCTTAAAGATGAAAGGACTGACAGGAATATGGCTTGAGAAACTGGTGGAGGTGCTCCAAGTGTTTGCCAGGGAGCTGCAGAGCAGTAATAGAGTCCTGTGTTTATTTTAATTGATTCTTAAAATTTTGGAAGTTACTTGTGCTGGAACTGAGCAGTGAAGACTAACAGATAATTTAGATGTCTTCTAATAAAAAAATCTTTTTGCTTTGTTTCTTCATATTAGAATGAGCTCAGAGATAATTTCATGTCTGATGTTACTGATGAGAAATTATAATCTTAGGCAAACAGGGGAAAGGCTGAACTTTCTGGTATTGGTGAGTTGCTTGCTAAGATCAAAACTTGGCTGAATTCAGATCAAAAATTAATGCTGTTGGAAGTCTTCCACCTAGATCAGTAATAGTTTTACTGGTGGGATTCACTGGAAACAGGGTGAAGTCCCAACAGCATCACATTTCCAATGATGACTCCTTTTTTTATCTTTTCTGCTTTCAAAACAGCACTCCACATTGTTGACAAATTCCTCAGTGATCATCAACTAGAATGAGTATTTAAGTAGGCTTTGGATCTGACCTGCTGCTTTGCAGCTACATCCCTTTCTAGAGAATGGGATTTGGAAAGTAGGCAGAAAATGTTTTCTGGCATGGTCCCTGTGGACTGAATGCAAGATTAAAGTGCTGGTAGTTGGGAGCATTGGATGGAGAGAGCTCCTGATGAGGATGTGTCTGAAATCCCCTCTGCCCTCTGGGACAGGTTTCTTGTTAGAGGCTTTACACTTGGAATTCACTCTGGATCCTGACCCTGATTTCAGTGTGTCTCTCCTCACTTTTGTAAACCTGAGCAGAGCTGTCTGTGCAAAGGCTGGGGTTAGACTTGCAGCTTCTCAAGCCCATGAGTAAATGGAATTTGCAGCTGTGTTCCCTGTTGGATCTATCAGGGTTAAACTTACCTTGCCACTTTTTCAGTTTGCCCTGATAGCCAGTTGTGTTTGTTGGTTTTTTTGTTTTTGTTTTTTTTTTTTTGCAAAGAGTGGTTTCTGCATCTGTGTTTGGCCATGTATTCTTGATAGGGCCATGCATCACAGAATATTCATGGCTGGAAATGACCTCTCAGATCAGAGTCCAACCAAAACAAACAAACAAAACCCTAACAAAACAAACAACAACAAAACCCCCCCCCAAACCACACAATCCCTGCCCTCACTAGAGCATGTCCTGGAGCACCACATCTACACGTTTCTTAAACACCTCCAGGGCTGGAGACTTGACCACCTCCCTGGGAAGGCTGTTCCAGTGCCTCACCCCTCTCTGTAAAGAATTTCTTCCTAATATCCAATCTAACCCCTCCCCTGTCACAACTTCATACCATTCCCTCTGCTTCTGTCATTAGTTACTAAGGAGAAGAGGCCAACCCCCACCTCTCTACAAGCTCCTTTCAGGTAGTTGTAGAGGGCAATGTGGGGACCCCTCCTCAGCCTCGTCTTCTCCAGACTAAACATGCTCAGCTCCCTCAGCCTCTCCTCATATGGCTTGTGCTCTAAACCCCTCCCAAGCTTGGTAGCTCTCCTCTGGACACGCTCCAGCATCAAGGACGATGCAGCTCAATGGGGGAAATGACTCTCAGGTTTCCTCCCACAAATGTGCTGAGGATCTGGAAAGATCTCTAGAGTAAATGTTTTCTTGGAAGACAAGGAAGGTAGCTCTTCAAAGGGAAAGTTCTCTGATCTGTTGGGTGATGCTGAGTAAAGCACTCAGTTACCCACACTTGCACAGAAGGTATAAGCTGCAAACAAGCACACGGAGCTGCTTTGCCATCCACTACATATGGAAGAGGAGAGGCTTTCTTGCAGTTGCTCATGGACAGATGAGAAATGGGAAGTGAAATATCAGCTTGCTCTGCCTTTGGACATGCTGAGGAGCAGGCATGAGAAGGTGGTTATCAGCCTTGCAGCTTTCGACCTGGATGTGTGGCATTTCAGGCAGAGGAATCTTTCCTTAGACCCCTTAAACTCCGTTCAACTCTCAAAATCTTCCAGTTTTTTTCAGGGCTTTTGTGTGCATTTGTTGCTTTTGCTTTTTCTTTATAAGACACCTCCAAAGTTACATTTTTGGATTCTAATTAAAACACATGAGATACTGAATCTTTTTTTTTCCTTTTTTAATAAGAACCAAGCCACATTTTCATTTGATTATTTTGTATGATAGGTGGCTGGTGATTGCAGAATTATGGCAATGTCTGTGTAACTTTTCAGAAGAGTGTGAAGCAGGGAAGGTCCTTTAAGTCTATCTAATTAGTTAATACTTCAGTTCATTCTCTATTTAAGCACTAGAAGTTTTCCTTGATTAAAAATCCAGGCAATTTAAGTGGTGATTTTGCATGTAAAAAGGATGAATTAACATTTAGTGATCTCTTTGTGTGCATGTTGCATCAGCCCACATGGAAAAAAAATCCTTAAAAACCTGCTCCATGCTTTAATTTACTCCCAGAAGAAACACTCAGATATCATCTTGGCATCTTTGCAATGCCTGTCATCTTTCTTGCAGCATTCACCATCCTCTAAATGTTAAATTTGTATTGTAGTTTAATTCCTCCCATATTAAAGGCTATAAATGAGCTTTTCAAACTTTCCATGCCTACTATGTGCAATTTTTGGCCACACCAACAGACATTTGTTGCCTCATTCTGCTGCTTTGGTTTCTCTCCTATAAAATGCTAGACTTGGTTTCTAGGTTTTATCTCAAGAGTTCTTTTTACACTACCTTTTCTGTTGCAGTCAAGGTGCCTTCCCTTAATACAATACATCCCATTATGCTGTTCACTTGCCCAGCTTACCACTAGGTATTCAGCAGATGGTTTAAGTTTCCCTCTCATGCTTTCAAGTCTTTTCTCCAGTTAGTCCCTTGGAGTGCCTTACCTTTTAGAAACTAATCTCTTTGGTTAATTGCTTGCCTTATCCTTATTACATGGCAGATTTTACTACACTGAATGGTAGCCTATGACCTCTATTTAAGCAGATCTTTTCTTATCTGACATCTACTCCATTTGTTAGCAGCCATCCCTATCAGTTTCCTAAGGTCAGCAGAATCCCTGTGTGGCAGGTTCCCTTTCTGAAGGCATGTGACCTGTGGAACCCTCCCTGTGATTCTCATCTCCTTGTGCTGCTAACTAGACTGTGTTCTGTTACCCTCTGACCTGTGTCACTTTGCAAACCTCTCCCTTGATGTTCCAGTACTCTGTCACCTCATTCTGAGACAGGGTTGATTCTCTTGCAATCCTGTTAAGGATTTTCTTGCACCCTACTTATGATTTGATACGTGACTTTTTGCTGTTATAAAATCTCTTCTAAAGGTTTTGCAGAGTTTAGGTTTGATTTCTATTTGCTATTTCACGTGTTCAGTTATCACCATCTAGTATTCTTCAGAATTTATTGTAGTTGGGGGAGTAAAAGGGAATAATGCACCCTTTGGTCTGGCTCTAGTTCTGCTGTAGAGAGGTCCCCCCTGGGATAAAGGAGCTAGGAGTAGGAGAGGTTCTGGTTTCATTCATCAGACTTGCTGGCCAGCAGACAAGGACTGTCACCACGAATTTCAGAGCTGTAGGAAGCTCTTTATTCCCAAGAGATATCAAGGAGGAGAGAAATGACCCAGTTACCTCTGGAGCAAGCACAGCTGTCTGCTCTCTGCTGAGAATCAGAGAGTAGTTTGTCAGCTGTGATCTCACATTTTAAGTTTACCTCCTTTATAAATATGCAGCATTGCTGATGTCTTATACTTCAATGCCTTTTCCAAGAGCCCACAAATTGTTATTTTCTCTGACTTACTATGTGTGATTTTCAATTAAAGATGACTATGTGTACAGCTCTTGGCTAGGCAGGTGATGAGAACTGTGTGGCCTTGAGGATGGAGGTGTTTGGTGGCCAGAAATTTAAAATTTAGGCTGTTTCTGAGCAGGATGGATTTTGGTAGGGTGTAACTGGTCACTGAGGGCATAGTTGGGTGACTCTGCAAGTCCATTCCCAGCAGGAATGGGATTGATGCAAGAGGGACTCGGGAGAAAGTTGGAAGACATGGATTTAATTGCAGAGACACTATTTATCCAACTCTTATAAAAGCTTTACCTTTTTACTGTTCATTTTCACTTATGCCATGAAGTTTTCCTTTTTAATTTGGGTCTTAAGTGTTCAAGGGCAAGGGCAGTAGTGCCAACTTTGAACACAGCCACTAAGGATTGCTTCAGTTCAGCTAATAAATGATGATAGTTAAAAGGAGACATGTTTCTTAATTTTATTTTTGTCCTAGTGATCAAGCATCTTCATTGTTACATACAGAGATATACTTAATTTTATGGCATTTTTTTGCTTGAGATCATATTATCCTTAATAGAAAATCAGAATGAACACTAACCTGGACTCTAAGTCAAAACAAACATGAAGCATCACTTCAGCTAGGTTTTGCAGCTTAGAAGGAAAGAGATGTTAATGCATTCTGAGAAAAATCATAGAATGGTTTGGGTTGGAAGGGGCCTTTAAAGGTCATCTAGTCCAGCTCCCCTGCCATAAGCAAGGACATTTCCCACTAGATCATGCTGTTCAAAGCTCCATCTAGCCTGATTTTCAATGTTGCCAGGGATGGGGCATCTACCACCTTTCTGGGCAAAGTGTTCCAGTGTTTCACCATCCTCATTGTAAAATGAGGATCTCCTGTCCAACTCCTGACTCCATGCAGGGCAACCTGGAATTAAACCAATATGCAAATCCCAGCAGCAGGAGAATTCCCTGTATGCAAGCAGGTACATACATGTAGTATATTGGGAAATCCCTGAATCTCAGGTGTTATTTTATCCCTGATTTTTAACAATTCTTGATTAGAAAGTACTTTGTATTTTATAGTGAAGAAAAACATCTATGTCCTTCCATATTTAACAAAACAAATAATTGTTTCTAAATGTTTTTAAAGACAGGCTATGGATAAAGCCCAAAACAGTCTGGTGAGGTGCCATGAGCATGGGAGAAAGGATCAGGATTAGACCATATACTATTGCCTCCAGCTAGTGTTGACATTCACTTCAACTTTTAGTGGTAATAGAGATGTGAATACATGAAAAAAAAAAACAACTAACAAAAAACCAAGAGTTAATTAGGAAGGGATCTGAAATCTTTTAAAAATGCCATTTACAACCAATGGTACCATGGGCTATAAAGAGGTTGCAGCCAGCTAATCCATTTCAGCGTGGCCTAAATTCGTTGCTAAGCTGTCTGGCTGCTGTTTGCAAAGACATCAGCAAAGGCATTGAGCTCGGTAATGTAACCTTGCTGCAGCAGAGGATGGATGAGGGCATTGCTGGGGCTACCAGAGCTTCACTTAGAGTGGTAAGAGGAGCCAAGCAACTCATTCTTTTCTATAGCAAGGGCAGTGTACTGTTACTGCTTTTAAAACAGGGGAGTTAGAGGGGTTTGGCTTGTATTGATGTATTAACAGGCTGCAGAAATGATGAAGGGACTTGAACATCTCTCTTCCACGGAGAGGCTGAGAGAGCTGGGTTTGTTTAGCCTGGAGAAGAGAAGACTGAGGGGGGATCTTATCAATGCTTATCAATACTTAAGTGTCAGGTGGATGGGGTCAGTCTTTTTTCAGTGGTGCCCAGTGACAGGAAAAGAGGTAACAGGCATAAACTTGAACATAGGAAGTTCCATCTAAACATAAGGAAGAACTTTTTTACTTTGAGGGTGGTGGAGCACTGTACCAGGCTACCCAGAGAGGTGGTGGAGTCTCTTTGGAGACATTCAAAACCCACCTAGATACCATCCTGTGCAACCTGCTGTGGTGAATACGCTCTGACAGTGGTTGGACTAGATGATCTCCAGAGGTCCCTTCAAACCCCAAACATTCTGTGATGTGAGAAACCAGGTTAAAGCTATTGAGCTTTTTTGAACACTTGCAGCAGGAGTAGCAGCAGGTGATGTCTGAGCTGTCTTGCCTGTGCTGCCATCACCACTGTCTCTTGTCATGCTCCCAAGTCAGTCCATCACACTAATGAAGTGCAATAGCCTCCTTTGTGCCTGTGAAGCCTGTGGTTGGTGCTGGAGTTTCACAGCAATACCATCAAAACCTTCTGAGCACTTTGAGTATGAGTTTTCCTTTGTTGTAGCCAAGCAGTGAGACCATAAAGGAGGCTCAGGGGTCATGCTTAAAATTGTAAATACAAATTAATACACATTATATAATATCAAAATATGGGCTATATAGCATTTAGCCTTGAAAAGGAGAAAGCTTGGCAAGCAGGGGGGAAGGCTGTGTTGGAGTGAAAGCCCTTTCACTTTTGCTGCCTATTAATTTACGTTTCTTCTGAGTGTTGCTATTTAGCAAAGTGCCTTCTGCATTTCTGCCAAGCTGAAGGAGCCGCTGGGAAAAAACTAAGTAGGCCAAATCCTGGAGAGCTCAGCCAGGGAGGCTGATGGTGATCCAAAAGAGTGCAGGGACAAATTTGGCCTCACACAGACAGCACAACCGTGCTGAACAAAATATTGCCATAAGGTTTTAATGCTAAAAGTCAGTTCCTGCAAGCTAGTGCATATTTTAAAATTGTGTAATTCATCATTTTTGATTCAATGTGCAGAACCTGGGATCTTCAGATCTGCTCTGAGGATCTCAGGCCGTGTCAGCCAGGGCCTGTTTAAAATTACAGACCACATCTGGCATGGCCCAGGACAGTGCTGTACTCATCATATAGATTTCTGAAGTCAGAGCTCTATATAGAAATGCTCTATAGAAATAGAGTCCTTACAGAAATGCTCCTTCTGTTCCCAGCAGTCAATACTGGATAAACAATGTTTTGTTTCCTCTCCATTATGTTTTCTGTAAATAATAAACCAAAGGGACATTCTGAACCTTGGGGGAAATTCTTGATTTTTGCTTTAGGTGGTAGACACTTCTACAAACTATTAGATGTTTCTGACTTCTTATCATGAAATACTTCCAAACTTGATCAAAATTGCATATAAATGCTTTTGAAGCATTGATGCTTTTTGGTTTCAATTAAAAAAAAAGAGCATTCATCTCCTCTTTACACAGTGTTTGTAGTGGATTCACAGAATCATTAATGTTGAAAGAGACCTCCAAGATCATCAAGTCCAACCATCTACCATGCCTACTAAACCATAGCCCTAAGTACCACATCTATTCAATAACAATTTGTCCATAGTGAGCTGGTAAGAGCTAAAAAAATTCTCTTCCCCTTTTTTTCTCTTTTTTTCCACAGAGATAAAAAGCAGTGTTTCAAGTTTTAAACAATTGCTTGGTTTTTTGCTGGCAATTGGAAGGTATTGAACTTCCAGTGAAATGCTTTGGCATTGACTGTTGAGGTCAACAGACTCTCATGCTTCAACATACTTACAGATGGGATCAGTTCAATAGATTTTAGTATGATTCAGTGCAAACCATTTTTCAGCCTGTGTAGCAGGGTGAACTCATGTGCTTTTTGTTCAGGATACTACTACACAAGTTGTGTTGCTTTTGCAGCCTTCCCTCAGAAGCTGCAGAGACCGTTTCTGAGTTACTTTGTAACCAAATAGGCTGTAACTGAGTAAAAGATGGTGAGTGATGGAGGGGCAAGAGTGTTTATAGCCAAGCAGGCAATGACTGAGTAAAGGATGGTGAGGAAGGGGCAAGAGTGTTTTGGCTTCTGTGAAGGCTGCAGGGAAAAAAAACTGATCTGCACTGTGACAAAGGGAGATACAATACTCTTCCTGTCACAGCACTTCACTCCTGGTTTAGCCAGTTTGTTCTTCAAGCCAGCAGTCTCCTTTCCAATGCACGAGCCACATTGTTAGCTTCATATAAATTTAGTCCAAAGCAAGTAAGAGCTGCAGATTTTAATCCTTCTGGAGTTTTCACATGATAACTGGGCAAGCAAGTATTGCTTTAAATAGCTCAACACATCACTGTTATTCCAGTGCTATGCAGTTCAACTCCATATGAACAATCAAGGGAGAGACTTCTGGCTGCTAGATATCTCGCTGACCACCTTTGGGAGATGAGCTTACAGCATCTCTTTCCAGCATCAGTGTGCTGTGCTGTCCTGCACTAGAAGAAGGGACCTCCTTGGCTGAGTTGGATGGCTAGAGGGATTTTTCAGCTATCTCAGCCTGTGTGTTTAATTTGTAACAAGGCGGTTTGCAGGTTTTCCTTCTTTAAGCCTTTTCCCCCAAGAGCACCATCCTGCAGTGGCTACTGAAGGTAGCATTGCCTGATGCAAAGACCAGTCCAGTCCCTCCAGGACCCTGCTAGGGGTGGCCTACCCCATGGATAAGACAATATTTAGGCTTCTGCAGGATGCTATTTTTACATGGTGGCAGCAGTGAGGTGTTGGCTCATCTCCAGCCTGTGCGTGGGTGCTGCAGGAATCATCTGACCCCTGGGCACATTGATCTCGGAGCGCTGCTGCCGCAGCTCCTGCTCCAGCTGAGCTCCTCACCGGCCAGGCACGAAGCAGCTGGTGGCATTTCCCTTCTCAAAGGGAATTAATACAGGAATGCCAGAAGATACAGGTACAGTGTGGTGACTCCCATGTTTTGGAGAGCCTAGATCAGAAATGACTTGTTTATCATCCGTAGCTGCGGTAACTAAATGACTGGTGCTGTCATGAGAATAATTATTCTCTGTTTACATGGAAACGCAGCAGAGTGGAGGAAGATGATTCAACATTAAGTTATGCTTTTTATTGTTTTAATAATATGAATGATGATTTGGATAATGATGATTATGATGATGATACTGGCACTTAGCTGACAGCTTAATTTGAAAGCTTTCCTAATTTAATTTAAATTGAAGTTAAATTTTACGTTAGATTGTAATAAAAAAAACCCTATTGCTTTATGCAGATCTATTAGAGTGCTAGTCCTATGTCCTTTCTCATTGTAAACTTACTAAACCCATACAAAAATAGCCTTTACATTGCTGCAGTAACAGTTCCTAAAATTCAGCAGAGATTTTTACTAACTGCTTTTGGATTTGTTAAGTATTTCATTGTAATCATGAGGGCAGGAGGTTAGCTCATGCTAGGCTTGTTTGTGTGATGTGAGTTATGCACTGAGCATATGGTGAGATTTGGAGCTATTGTGTACTAAGTACTTGTGCTGTGTTGCATCTCTTATGCATGGTTGTATTCCTATTCTGCTGGATAACACCTCTCCTTTGCCTCTGATCCCAGGACCTCTGTAATTAGAGGTGAAAGCAGAGGTTGCTTCAGTTGTGCTGTCTGCCTGTGGTCCTGCATCCGCTGTCAGTTTCTGTTTTGGTTATGATCCATAGGAAGTGCTGGAAAAGGCACGCAGTCCTTTCTCTAGTGTCAATGGAAAGGCACTGTTTATAAGTAGTAGAACCAGGCATACATTCCAAAAAGGAACATGATTCTTGAACTGTGTTGTTCTGTATTTTTGGACCATGTCAATGAATTCAAATGACTAGAGATCTGTTGGTGTAAAGTTCTACTGACTTTGCTGAGTTGCCTATATTAGGGTAAAGGAGCTAAAGAGAGAAACAGCAATAATGCTTTGCTGTAGGAGCTACAGCAGAGGTCTTGGGAAGAGTGTTTCTGGGGGAGCATCTGAACCTGCAGAGAAGTCCTGTTGGGAAAGAAGCCCATGTGTGCTGGGTGGGGACAGTTCAGTCTCCGTGTGGCCAGCTGGAGGGCTCGAGAGACTATGTAATATGGACATCCAAGGCAAATCTTGTTTAGCTTTCCCTTTATCCTTATGGTCTTCTGCTTGATTGTGAGATGTATGGAAGAAAAAGGCATTGTGTTGTAATGACAAGGCACCAAAAAACATGCAAACACATTTGAAACTGCTTTTAACACAAGCTGCTGACTGAGAAATATGGTAAACCAGGTTACCACTAGATACCTAATGTACTATTGCAGAACAGCTGTTTCTGCTCTTCAGGCAGGTTTGGTGCCCATCCATTGAGGCACATATTTGCTTCTGTCCTGGTGCCTGGACCACCAAGTCCTGCATGGCCAGGCAAGGCTAGGGCTAGGGAAGCTTTCCCTGCTGCCAAGCATGGTTGGAAGAATGGATGTGGAAAGCTTGTGGGAGGCCCCTTTTAATTGCTCTTTTTCTCTTCTTTTCTGTAGAAGGGACCATTGAGGACTCGGGCCCCCACAGCACTTGATAATGAATCACTGGTTCTCAGGGGGGAAAAAAAACCCAACAACAAACCAAAACCCAAACTCCTTCTCTAAAGTAGTTATCTGAACACCACATGTATTACTTATTACTGTGTTATATTACCCTTACCCCCACGCCAGCACTGGAAGAACTCCCAGTCATTGTGTTTTACACACAAGGCAGGGAGGGAGCAGGGGCCAGCTTGAGGTACTTAAAGCCAGGAGTAATGCTTCATGGGATATTTAGGGGCACTTAAACATTTGTTTCCTTTGCTTTCATCTGGGTGTTTTTAAATCCAGCCCTGAGTGTTTTGACTGAAGAGACAGAAGAAGTGTTTGGCAAAAAACCAACTTGAACTTCAATCTCTAATTCCAGTTGGGTGCTGCTGTACTCATCTGCTTCTTCTTTAATCCTGCTCAGAGAAGATTGCAAATTTAATTCCCCTCCAGGCTGCTGTGAGCCACACCCTCCCCAAATCACTTGATAAAGCACTTCAACTATCAATAGGTCAGTCTTGTTTCTCAAATACTTAGTGAGTAAATAGCATTTAGTTCTCATATTCATGTATCTTGATTTTCAGTAACCACCTCTAGCTATAGACGTTAAATGTTTCAGTGTCAACACAGAGATAATTTTCTGCTAATTCCTTCATGCAGAATAATGTACATTATCAGAGCTGTGCATTTCTGGTTTAGAATTGGGAGTGTGGCCTTTGCTTTCCTTGAAAAGGCTGAACATTTTTATGATACTGATAATTTTAGATACTGATGCCTAATTTTATTGTTGTTCTTTAAAGTATTTGCATCTCATGAAGTGAATGTAATGGGTTATGAAGAAGGAATGTTCCTGGTGAATTTATAGAGGAGCCAGCAGTGCTGGTAGTTGCTAAAGAAAATTGATGTAGCTTTTCTGCTGATGGAGAGATGCTGTTGATGGCAAATGGTATTATGTTTGTATGAGGCTAAAGTGAAAGGCTCGCACTTTTTTAACCCATCCTCCAGAAAAACAGGATGAAATAAACAAAACCCACAAAAAACAAGGGAGGTAACCATTCCCCTAATGACATTTGCTTTCTTTTTAGTGTTGCCTTTAGCACTATCCATCCAGGAAACTTGGTGAGGAATTAGCACTTTCACTCCACTGAGGTTAATTTTGGGGATTAAAAACTCTTATTCTTTAGGAATATAATACAGATGTTGTCTCTCCATTCAAATTGCTACTTAGTTGAGTTCACAGTACTCTTTAAATTATCCATATGAAATATCGCATAACATTGCCAGGTTGGATGGGGCTTTGAACAACCTGCTCTAGTGGAAGGTGTCCCTGCCCATGGCAAGGGTGGGAACTAGATGATCTTTAAGGTCCCTTCCAACCCAAACCTTTCTAGGATTCAATGACTGTAATCTTAAATTGTATTATTTGGTCCTTAGTCCTTTTGGGCTTCTGAAATCACCAAGAACAGTAAATCACAAAATCATAGAAAATCACAGAATCATTTGGGTTGGAAGGGACCTCTGGAGCTCATCTAGTNGCAGGGCTGCTCTCCATCATCTCATCCCCTAGCCTGGATTGATAGTGGGGATTGTTTCAACCCAGGTGTAGGACCCTGCCCTTGGTCTTGTTGAGGCTCATGAATGTATATTCTTAAACATGACACTTCTTTAACTTCTTGGTACTTGATTTCTAAGCTCAGTGTATGGGTTCTCATGCACCAAACTGGAAAAAAGCATTGGGAGTGTGTTGAACTCTATGGTTTTGTCCTTGCCAAAAAGTGCAGTNGGAAGGTGTCCCTGCCCATGGCAAGGGTGGGAACTAGATGATCTTTAAGGTCCCTTCCAACCCAAACCTTTCTAGGATTCAATGACTGTAATCTTAAATTGTATTATTTGGTCCTTAGTCCTTTTGGGCTTCTGAAATCACCAAGAACAGTAAATCACAAAATCATAGAAAATCACAGAATCATTTGGGTTGGAAGGGATCTCTGGAGGTCATCTAGTCCAATCCCCCTGCAGTGGGCAGGGACATCCCCAACTAGATCAGCTTGCCCAGAGCCCTGGCAAGCCTCACCTTGAATGCCTCCAGGGATGGGAACTCAATAACCTCCCTGGGCAACCTGTGCANTTAACTTCTTGGTACTTGATTTCTAAGCTCAGTGTATGGGTTCTCATGCACCAAACTGGAAAAAAGCATTGGGAGTGTGTTGAACTCTATGGTTTTGTCCTTGCCAAAAAGTGCAGTCAGATCTTTTTAGCGTTTAAGGATCGGTGGATCTTAAAATCTGGAGATTTTAGGAGATTTGGAGAATCCATTTCCATTTAGAAAGTCATTTAAAGTTAGGAAGGAATTTTCTAGTTTCATTAAATTCTGCAAATTGGGGTGTAAAGTAAGCATTTAACTTTTAATGAACTCTTTGGTTATGGTCCAATAAGCAGTGTTAGATCATTACATTCCATCAGTAATTCACTGTTTCACTCATTAAAGATGTTGATTGTATCTTCTGCTGCTTCAAAGCCTAATTTTGATGCATAAAGGCAAAGAAAGTGTTGAAAATTACTATGTAAACATACTTCCTTAAATGTTAGTTTCTCAAAATTGTCATGAATTGGAATTCCAGCATAAAGCATAATACCTTTTAAATTATTGAAACTAATATATCATTATGTCAGTTTGTTGTGCTAGATGAAAGAATAAGTATTTAAAACTTTCTGCAGAAGGACAGTTTTATGATGAGCTCAAAGGCATTGTATTGCCATTGGGGTTTTGTGTGGAATACTGAGTAGCTTAGTTCTGATCTGAGAGGAAAGCAAAATAATTACTTCTCTATCTGCTATGCGTATTTTAAATACGATTTGTGTTACTTCAGTGGAAGAATTCCAACAGAAATACTACATCTTTTCCTTTGTGATTTATTTTATAGCTGAGTTGTTGGGTTTTTTGAATTCTAAACCTTGACCTAGGGACCTGAAGAGAAGCAAAATATTTGAAGTTGTCCTGCCCTGTAGCTCTGAGCCCTGAGCACCACATGCATTGTGAAAAGCAAAACTTTCTGGTTTTGGCCACTTGGCAATAATTTCCAGTTTGCAGCAATATCCACAATTGAAAAAAACCAACCCCACAATTTTCAATTTTCTGCTATGTTGCAGAATATTTTCACTTTAGGAAACAGTTTTCTTTGGTGTGGAGGGCTGTCCTTGAGGGGTATCTTGGTCCTGCCCACACATGCTCTGTGCTGTGGCTGGGACTCCTTGGCCAGGTTAGTGGCCTGCTTGTAGGAGACACAATGTGCTGATGCCTCTGGAGAGATGCTGTTCCAAAAGCCTTAGCCATGGGAAGAGTTGAGCATTAAAAAAAGTCAAATGTTTCATTGTCTCAATCAGAATTTAATACGCGAAATATAACTTTTTACACTAAAATGTTCTGGATGTGGTCAGTTCTTAAGTCAAGTCTTCCATGGATTAAATGCTGCACATTTGATGCTTGCTAGTGATTCTGGAGGAAGCAAACCTCTTATCCATAGTCATAAACTTGTAGCAGCTGCTTTACTAAGTAACTCAGGAAAATACTCTGTTTTGGTTTCTTGCAGGGTAGATTCTTTTTCAGGGTGGGTTATTTGTTTTGGGCAGGTTACAGTAAAGAGAAATTCTCATCTCAGAAGTTAAGTATTACAAAGTTTATTTTCCTCTGTTTTCTTTTGAGGATTAAGTCAGACCCTCCTGTTAGCTTGAACCATGTATGCTATTTGCTCTGTGTAAATTTAGGCATCTGCCTTTCTCTAAACTTTTAACTGCCTGTCGTGCTGTGTTGTTTTTATTGGAGATGTACTTAATTATAACCAGGGCTTCAGTAATAGCTCCAAAATTCACATTGCCTTGAGTAAGACTTTTTTGACAATGCCAGAATCCATAATTTCATCAGCCAAGACAGAATGCTAGAGGGTGCTGAATAATGCTATGGGCATCTCTATCCCATGTATTTCCTTGGGGTAAAAAACAAACAACCAAACAAACCAAACTCACTTTACTTATAGGAGTAGAATGTATCAGATATGAGTAGAACTTGCAGAAACTCCTGTGGAGGACTGGATGGAAGGCTCCATGTCTTATTGAAGTACTGGCTTCTTAAAGTAGGGAGTGTGGAAAAGCATTTTCAGTATGAACTTTGCATCACAAGGTGCCAGTGGTGGAGATGAAGATAGAGGAGGAAGGAGCAGCAAGGTTGGATGTTACAAAACAAGAGCTAGATGCCACTCACTGATTTTGGTGACATGTATGTTCCTACTCAGTACCATCACTGCTTCTCTAGGTCATCCCTACCTATGGTGAAGATATAGGCATCACTGTTGGGTTGTTGTTATTGTTTCTTAATGAAAGTCAATTTTTGTCAGAGTTTTTTTCCCCCATTCTCTTTTTCATTCAGAAGCCTTTTTTTCTGAAATAGCAGCTGTGATATTGCTAGAGGAATAGAAACTCAAGTTTTTGGCTGGTCAGAGTTTAACCTAGCCTCTTATAAATTTATTAATCTTTGTGCAACAGTCTCATACTTCCCTTTTTTTATGCTGATGAAAGAAATGGATTACACTGCAGTGGTATTATCCCTCAACTAAACCCTGGAGGGAAACATGTTTGATTAGTGTATTGTCCTATGAGAGGTTTCTGTATCTTGTCTGGTTGGTTGGTAAGTTTATTTTGGAGCTAGAGGTTTGAAAAATTCAGTCAGTTTGAAATAAGCAATCCAACCTTAGAATAAGCAGAACATATTACAGAAGAACATCACTGAATATGTAACCTACTTAAAAAACAGGACAAATGCTTGATATATCTTCCTGTTACTGATTCTTCTTCATCCAAGGGAAAAGCTAAGTCTGAGTTATAGTACAAGCCCTTTGTAATTAGCTGCTTTGATGTGTGCTTTCTAGACTCCTAAGTACACCATGATAAAAAATTGATGGAAGTACTGCAGCAGAATTGCAAGAATAAGGCCACAGCTCACCTGTTCCACATAACACTTTGGGATGCCAATTTACATTGCTCTTATCAACAGCCCAATAAATGCAGTTTCTTATTAACATCACAAGATGGCAGCAAATTTTTAATTCACTTAATGTTTTACTTCTATAGATAAACCTAATCTCTTGAAATCATGGTTTTCTTGCAGAATGATAGCAACTTCTATTTAATGTGGAATGTACAGGGTTGTCTGTGTTTCAGAAGAACGAACTCAAAACATCTACAGAAGTGTATTTCTATCTTAAAATCAGTTAAAAAGGCAATTACCTTGAACTTTAAAGATTAGTAGCTTGCAGAGTAATAGCTACTAAATCCTATAAAAAGCTATTTTGGATTAAAAAAAATAGCTTTTTTTCCTATAGTCTTTGACTTCTTGAAGTGAAAATGTGACAAAGCATTTTTTGAAAGTCAGGTGGAAGCTCTCAAGACTTGATCATGTGGATTCTTTCCTCTATAAGCAATTCTGATTTATGTTTGAAATGCTGCAGAAGTGAGCTTGGCTCAGCTCCTTTTCTCCTGTGCTGGCTAGTAGCAGAAGTTAAAACTGTTTTATTTGCTTGACTTGGTTTGTCCCAGGTGTTGGTTGTCATTATTTGTAGGTCTTGGAGAAAATGCATCTGATGGCTTTTTTTCAAATGCCCTGCCTTTTGTTTTCTCTTGCAGTTTCACAACCACAGGCTGTACATAGCCAACTGGAGAAGCCATCAAGTACTGCAATTCTCTGCAATAACTGTGGAAATCCATGCAAAGGAGAAGTTTTGAGAGTTCAGAACAAATATTTCCATATTAAGTGCTTTGTTTGCAAAGGTAAGTGTTTGTGACAACTGTTCCTATGAGTAGGGCATAAGCACTGGGTGTGTGACTTAATGGTCCTGGAGACTTCACAAGCATATTTTACAATCCAATCCATGCCTGAAAGGATTTACTGTAATCTCTGTGGCTTCTTGCTTTAAGATTATAAACATTGTATATCCTAAAAGTGGAGTATGTTTTGAATGGATATATACCCCTGGAGTTTACTATAGAGCTTGGGAGAACTGGTAGTGAAACATGGTGTGGGTTTAGGAGAGAATAAACATCTACCAAGAAACTCAGAGGTTATCCCTCTCCCAAATTTCAAATTCTTACTCCATGGTCTTTCATAAAGATAGAAATTACCTTGTTTTAGGAGTGCTTGTCAAGTTTCTTTGTGAGGTCCTGACACTTCCAAAATAGCAGTAACCTCTATCAGAACTAGTATTTAGGAAATACTGGAATCATGAATCAATGTTTCTAGGGACTCTGGATAATTGAATTACTCTAGCTTTGTGTAAAATCAGGAAGTACATTTTACAGTATTTTATGTGGTTACTCTAGCAGACCAAATACTGGACAATTCCTAGTGCATTTGCAAATCTATTTCCATGTGAAAGTCCTGCAGCCTCCACCCTGGTTAAATGGCACAATCCATGCCATCCTGCAAAAGCCAGGATGATACTCACTCCTATGTGAGAAGAACCATAAATCATATCTTTGTCTTTTGCTGATTTGGTCTTGATGAAGTAAGCTTGCAGTACAAGCCACTGATCTAAAACATGAGCATTGTTCTATAGCAGAATTGCTGTATTTGTGTTTGTCTTGCTTTTTTCTAATCAGAATTCCCTGGATTGCTGTCTTGCTGTGGGTGCAGCACATGCAGTCTTCCAGGCTGGCATGGCTAGCACTTTCAAGGATACATTTTTTTCCCCATTGATTTTCATCTGTTTGTTTAATTTACCTGTTAAAACACATTACATCTTCAGCTTCCTGTTGGCCATGTGGTTCTGTGGGTCAGTGTTTCAGATTCTTGTGGCACTACAGTTTCCTGGGGATTGTGAAAAAGCCCTGGGCTGGATATATCACTTTTATAGCATTTTATCAGCAGACCATACAACACAGCTCAGAGTTATATCATTTATTGTGAAGCCAGAATAACGGAAAAAGCCTAACAATATTTGGTGAAAAGGTTAAAAACATCAAGTAACATAGGAGCAATTTGTTGGTGAGATCAAATGCATCTGCTAGGGTATAAATACGTTAGAAGCTCCTCTGAGTAATCTGAAGGACTGGAGTTTGAACATAGCTAAAGGGTTTCACGTTTCAGAATGGGAGTCATTTACGGGAAGCTCACGAGTAAGATTTCTGAGTCCCAACTTATGGCCAAGCTTTAGCAGTTGATGGCATGTGTGGGGTCTCAGGCACTGGGGATGAGTTTAGGAGCTCTTGTTCATCAGGTGCTTCCAGCAGTGTGCCCATTGCTTCCCAAGTACTTTAGGAGTTTGCAGTGCCAGATCATATTAACTCAATATAATAGGAAAACCTGTTCTTCTGATTCCATGCTCACAGAGCCTAGCTTGGACAGTATGGTGGGTTTGGGGCTGACTTAGCAATGTTGTGTTACCTTGTTATTATTTCAGTGAAACAAAATACTAATGATAATAATAGTACAACTTTTGCCTGTGCAGAAGTAAATTAATGCAATGGCCAATGGTTCTGTGTTGTGGTTTAGAGATTTCTAAACCTCATCTGTAAAAATAATTAATCACTTACTTTCCAAAATCTTTCCTAATATCCAGTCTGAACCTCATCTAGCAGAACTTTATGCCATTTCCTCTTATCCTCTCACTGGTAACCCTGGAGAAGAGATCTAACTCTATATGGCTCCAACATTCTTTCAGGTAGTTGTAGAGAGAAATAAGGTCTCCCCTGAGCCTACTCTTTTTCAGACTAAACAACCTGAGTTCCCTCAGCTGCTCCTCATAACACTTATGCTCTAGACCCTTCAACAGCTTCGTTGCCCTTCTTTGGACATGCTCCAGCACCTCGATGTCTTTCTTGTGGTGACATATATTTCATGGCATATATTTCATCCATAGAATCATAGACCAGTTACAGCTGGAAGAGACCTTGAAGATCGAGTCCAGCCTTTGTCCTAGCCCTAGCAACCTGCTAAATGATGCTCCCCAGTGCAACATCTACCTGTCTCTTAAACACNACTGCTGGGGGTTGTTATGGCCGAGGTGCAGCACCTGGCATTTGGCCTGATTGAACTTCATGGCATTGGCCTTGGCCCAGTGATCCAGCCTATCCAGATCCCTCTGTAGAGCCTCCCTACCCTCAAGCAGATCGACACTGCCACCCAGCTTGGTGTCATCTGCAAACTTGCTAAGGCTGCACTCTATCCCCTGGTCCAAATCATTGATGAAGATCCAGAGTCCAGTGAATGTTTCTAAGATTATCTTTCATGAATGTATGTAACATTAGTGAAGTGTGCTGAAAGGGACAGGGGAGGAATCATGGTTATGAGTGCTGGTAAAAGAGCATCTTCCTAACATTTCAGTAAAGGTTAGCTAACTGCACCACTGGAAGCCAAACTTCTGTTGTTTCTGGTTTCCAACTTGATTTATTTCATTTAAAGACACAAAGTTTCTGGGCTTCAAATTTTTAGGACATAGTGAAGCTCTACATGCTTACTCTTCTCTTTATACCCAGAATATTACATAATACCTCTGCTTCATTTTCTTATTACTTATATCTTTCTTTAGTCTTTTCTTTGCCTTGCTTTTCTCCTTATTAACATTCTAGTCCAGAAGTTAAGTACTCATTAAAAACATGGATAGAATTTTTGAAGAACTAATTGCTGAAATTTCTGGAGGATGATCCAAGCTGCAGAAAAAGAGCCATGTGCAGGAGGTGTTTGCATTGTAAGGGACTGGATGATAACTGAGAAGAGAGAGATACCTGGGCGAGGTGCTTAATTGTGCTGGGGATGCTGAAGTAGATTCAGACAGACACCAAATGACTAGGGAGTAGTAAACCTCAGCCTGATTGAAGTCAAAGTAGAACCAAGACAAAACAGAATGCATTTAAAAATTATCCCTGATGTTCATTAAAGATTTGTTTGGTTACATCAGCTTTGCAGGCAGTAAAGATACTAGTCATACAAAGAAGTTTTCAGCATACATGATTTCAGCATACATTAGATAATGTCATGCCTAGGAAGAGCCTATAATTTTTCTGAATTATGTAAGTTCTTCTCTTAGGGTAAAGGTTTTCTCCAGGCAGAAAATGCCACTGCAAGGATAGCTTTATGCAGAGGGACTTTGTGTATATCTACTCTTTCACATGGGGATACAGTAGGAACACAGCCAGCATGCTAGAGGAGTTACTGGGTGTTAGGATGCACTAAGGTGGTGTGAAGCCTACATGGAGACCCAGAGAGAGTTGTTGCCTAAAATTCATCACTGGCACAGTGGTGTTATTCCACCTCCTACTTTCTGCAACTCATTAACATGAGACCATCTGTGCACAGCCAGAGCAAGCACTTAATTTGCAAACCTGTAACTGACACCCAAAGGATCATTAGGAAAAATCACATGAAAAATATTTAATGTTGTTGTTGTTTTACATGTTTTTTGGGAAAAAAAACAACCAAAAACTGTTAATTAATCTGGCAAATGACAGCAGTGTTTTATCATAAACACTTAAGATGCTCCTGGGTTGAAAATGGATTAAAGCAAGTTACTCAGTTTCTGAAATCTCTTTTAGCATGCTTGTAAATTTTAAATGACTAGATTGATTACTTAAAATAAATCAATATGAATCCAAGTTTTCCTGGGGGTTGCTTCACATAGTGCTGTGAGGATTTCTGTAAGAGAGCTTTTAAGGCAGTAACACCTTAAGCTATTGGGAAATTCTGTTTTCCAGAAGGGAAAAAGAAAATCAAAATGCATTTTCTAATGAAAAAATTACTAGATGTGTAGTTCTCATAAGTTATAGAAGTCAAGTTGCACAGTGCACAGGAAACTCCCCAAACTCTCCTTCATTTTAATTAGTACACCTGAGTCATTAATGTTTTGTCAGTCTCGTATAAAGAGCATTGTGAATCTCTAAAGGTTTTCCTGCACTCAGGTGTGTGCTCCACAAGTTAATTTGTGGATCTCATGGACAGTCTAGCTTGAGAGCTTTGTGTAGATGTGCTGTATCCTTTATAACTCCATCAATGCTACCCATGGGTGAAGTGTCCTAAGATGGATACAATATATCCTTACAGTTCTCTGTATCTTTTGTGCTCCAGAATGTTAGTCTTGTTATCCTCTGGCAGAGCTGTCTGCCTTCCTGCAGTTCCTGGTTGGGAGCTGAGGAAGGGGCCAGTAGGTCTACCCCAGACTTTCCTGGTCTGTATTCCTGTTTCTGTTTACCCCTGGATTGTAATAAAAACGAGGTGAGGTTCCAGTCCTTGAGATTATAGCTGTTATTTCAGGCTAAAATACTGTCAGTCACTGACAGACTTAAGTATTCTTCATTTCACCAACATATGCTTGGAAAGACTTGGGTATAATCACTCCTGCCTAGGAGGAGTGATTGAATTATATACCATGATAAGGTTCCTTCTGTCTTGCTGCTACCTCACCTATAGACAGAAGTTCCAGGGGTAAGTTGTGCAAGATGATGAGGGAGATGATATTCCCATGCAGACTTTGCATGGTTAGCTGGGGAAGACTTCCAAACACATTCATGAAAAGCTTGCCTGGACTCTTCTGCAGCAGAGCACGCAACAGAAGGAGTATCAGAGTGACAGTTGTCTTCTGGAAATAGGCTTAGACTGCTTCAAATTAATTGCAGGTCAGTTTGAAATTAGGTCAAAGCTGTAGAAGTGGAAGTTTGCCAGGTGATTTCTATTGCTTCTCACAGGCACAGTGGCCAGGAGAAATGTTCCAGGTACAATCATGAGCTTTTGGAGAAAGGGCTCCCAGACTGCGTCAATAGTGTATGAAGACATGCAGTTTAGATGCCAAGAGAATTATGCCAACAATGTCAACTTGTCATTCTTGGGATCTTAGCCACCAGCATCCATCTCAGAGAAAGAGCAAAATAATAGAAATGGGTATAAAGCCACAGTGCTGAGAAAGAAAACTCCTTTTAACTCTGAGAGATTTTTCTTATTCTCTCTTGAACAATGTTATGAATGGGTCTTCTTTCCTTGTTTTATTTTTGGGGTCTGACTCTCTCTCCTGTGTTGGATTCATGCCTGGTTGCTTGTATCAGGCAACAAATGGGAGGAAAAAAATAGACTTCATACGTGCAGTTTCAGGTTGATATGCAAACATAGGTGCAGTTGCAGGTGGAGGAGCAAACCCTGGCAGGCTGAAAGCAAAATGGCACTGTTTGGATGACAAGAGGACAAGTGCATTTTGCTGTTGCAGCCTGCTGTAGTGTACAACAGAGCAAGAGGCAGCATCTTCTGAGCCTGTAAGGACACATCTGGTTTTTAGACCCAACATATAGCCAAAAAAACTAGTTTATAGAATGATTACAATTGTAAGGGACCTCTAAGATCATCAAATCCAACCATCTACCTACCACCATTATGGCACTAAGCCATGTCCCTAAGTACCATACCCATATGTTTTTTAAACACCTCCAGGGGATGACTCCATCACTTCCCTGGGCAGCCTGTTCCAATGCCTAAAAACCCTTTCAGTGAAGAAATTTTTCCTAACATCCAATCTAAACCTCCCCTGGTGCAACTTGAGGCCATTTCCTCTTGTCCTTAACTGACATTTAGTAGGTTCATTTGCCAGCTAGGAAAATAGAGATGCATTTTATATTTGTGCAGTGCAAATGGAATTTGGATGGCATACAGTAGAGGGCTAGCAACTTGCTTAGAGACCATTAATTAATTGCTGTTGCTGCTCTTTATTTTTATAGGCTGTAGGCAATAAAGAATCATGGAGTTAGATTGACTGTGAAATCACACAGCATAAATGACAGAGCTCCAGATGCTGCCACAGACACTGGACTGGGGAAAATAGTAGCCTGTTTCTAAGCAATTAGAGGATCCCCTCAGATCTACATGAGGTATATTGGTGTCAGTTAACTGCAAACTATCTTAATGAGTGGAATAACAGAGTTGTCAGAGAGAAGCCCTCCTCAGAAATGGTGTGGACCTCAAGTCCCACAGCATGTCCAGGTACTGGCATACTGCCAAATACTGTAAGAGGACACAAACAGTTATTTATTCCCTACTTAAAAATTATTCACACAGCTCCAGATAGGAAATTGCCTTGGTGTGTGGGGGAGTACCAAGACAAGCAGCTGAGTTACTCAGTATTAGTCTCTTAATTATCATAAGTGCTGTTTTTGCAGTGCTTTTCTTGTTTCACTAAGATGAATACCAGTAATGGTTGGAAAATGTTTCTAGGTTTTAAATAACCTTACCTCCAGATTCTCATTTTGGATGAGAAATGGTTGGAAACTGTTTCTAGGTTTTAATAACCTTACCTCCAGATACTCATTTTGGATGAGAAATGTTGGGTAGGAGTGGATCTGTGACATAATGCTGATTTCCTATCCTAGGAGAGTAAGATCTGGTAGTTGCCATCCAACATGCTCCCTTGACTTCTTCCAGCTTTCCTTTCCCTGATTTCTTGTCTCCAAGGGTGAGCAAGATCATAGCTTGACAAAGCATCTCTCCCAAAGGACGACTAATGGGTCTGTTTTAAGAACTACTATTCTTAGCTTTAAATTGAGACTTTTACTGTCCAAGCCAGTATTCATCTGGAATCCCTGTGTTCTCCTCTGGTCAGCTGGGTGTTGAGTTCAATCATATCAGATGGTTCAAAGAGTCCAGGAGCATGCAGGGGCTCATGACTTAAGTTGGTGGAGCCCAGCTGGTGGTGGAGTGATGTGTGAAGAGCAGAGGAGGAGTATTTGGCTTGTGCAAAAGCTGTGTGACTTCCTCCATCCTGCAGAGTCAGTGGGTAGGAGGAAGAGTATAACCATGAAGACTCCCTCCTATTCCCCAGATTCACTTAGGAGCTGTGTTTTTCTTTATTCATCAATAAACATAAAATATTGTTACATTATATTTACCTAACATTTTTACATGAAAAGCCTGTTTTCAATTAAAAGCTGTAATGGAAGAATATTGTCCTCTAATGTGGCACAACTAAAATGACTTGAACTAAAATCTTCACAAGTTCTCTTTTTAGTGACATAAAATTCACTGGCTTTATGAAAGAAGAATTCAGGAAAATTATAGTACTCTGCCATAAAAATAGTCTTGCAGTAAACTGAATCAGTAGTCAAACGGATGAACATTAGGAGATTTAATAGCCCTGCTGAGTGCAAGAGGTTATTAACTCTCTGACAAAGAATCAGCATATCAGCCACTAGTCTCAATTCAATTTGTTACAAATCTAATTATATTTATACGTCAGTTTATTTCTGTTACTGTATTACACAGCAAGTAGTACTGACAGTAAAAAAGGAGCTTCTTTCCTTACTCACCATGCATATTATCCTGTAACCACAGAATTCAAGGACTTGAAATTTCATGCAGTCTCAGGTATTTTTTATATTGTAATGTTTGCTAAGTGCTGATTTTATTGATGATGACACGATACATCTGCTTAATTAAGCAGAAGCATTAAACAGAAGAATTGTGGTTTTGAATTGTCATGGTTTGAGTCAGAGCAATGTATTCCATGCCATATACATCATGTTTGGTGTGGGACTGGAGGGCAGTCCCTGAAACTCCCACACCAAGCTTGGGCCTAGGGGTCTCCTACCTAAAGCCTAAGACCCAAGCAAGACAGGTGCATGATTAAGTTATTTAACACCTAATTACAGACAATACAAAGAAGGAGAGGTTTAGGCCTCTACCCTCCCTGAAGGTTGAGCACCTGAGCCATCTGGGGTGGTGAACTGATAACTCTCTTGAGGATCAGCAGCCCAGCTCTGCTGTTGCAGGACTCTGTCTGTTCTTCCTTTGATCTCAATCCAACAGTTCCTGAATCCAGTTCCAGGATCCAGCCCCTGAGTCTGTTTCCCAAGCCCTCCTGCTATGGCATCAGTGGTGATGGTGATGTAGTTGCCATCAAGGGGGGGTTAGGTGTGGTATTGGGGGTGTGTGTGTGTACATATATATAAAATAGATATATATATATTGCATTTTCTTGTTACTGTTTTCATTAAAGTAGTTTAAGTTTCATTTCCAATCCACAAGTCTCTCCCTGTTCATTTCCCCTTTTCCTTCCTGGAGTAGGTGAAAAGGAGATGGTAGAGAATATCTGTCACTGGGTTAGTGGTTGGCCCAACCCTAACCCTTGACATGAATGCTGATATTTATATTTTATGAATGGTATTGGATTAAAGAAATACTAATTTTTTCTAATTTCATCCAAGCTTGTCTCAATTTTGGTGCTTTTTATGGTTCTGTGATCTCTTTCTACTTTAAAAGATAGTATCTTTCATCTAATATTTTAACTGTATCTCATAATCCCTTTTTAGTATTGCTCAGACTTTATTCCAAAGCTGTAGAGATCTGAAGCCTTTTTTCCTTCTTTCCATTTTTTTTTTTGATTCTTACTGGGATGCTGTGTCTATGATGATTAGAAACACTTCTATTAATTTGCAGTCTCCATTTATTCATGAACAGGGTTTCATCTTGCTCTTGTGACAATATTCTCTCTGTATTTTAACAGCTCTTCTTTCCTTTAACTTGCTCTGTTTAAACCTCAAATTTGAGATACTAGTTGTT
This sequence comes from Bucco capensis, assembly GCA_013396975.1. Taxonomy (NCBI): domain Eukaryota; kingdom Metazoa; phylum Chordata; class Aves; order Piciformes; family Bucconidae; genus Bucco; species Bucco capensis. The sequence goes on along the minus strand of VWZO01018191.1, from coordinate 524,290 downwards.
TCCTAAGGTTGGTTGTACTTTTTTTTTTGTTAGGCTAACCAAGCCAAGTTCTACTTGTCTCTTAAAAGAGGCTTTCATTCTGTAGGTCATCCTGACAGCCCTTCTCTGCTGTGAATCAGTCCTTTGTGGAAATAACTGAGCAAATTATACCCTGTGCCCTAGATGAGGGCTCATAATGTTTACTGTCACCGTGGGACCTACTTGCCTCAGTGCATCCTTTCTTATTACTTCAAAACATTAATGACTTGTAGGTGTCCTGTGACTGCCAATATTTGCAATTCTTCTCTCTCTGTCACTCAGAAGGGAATTATTTGGTTGCTCCTGTTTGAATGGAAGATGTTTCACCTTGTGCATTTAAAGTAAATCCTTTATCCATGTTTTAAGGTATCCAGATCCCTCTCTGCATCACGAGTGCCTATGAGCTTTGGGTCATCAACAGTCTTCACTGCAGTCTTTGTTGTAGCAGGAGCATTACTCCTATTGGTGTTTTCTTTAGTCATTAATGAACTGTAGTAATAGCCTGCCTGCCTTGAGGCTGTACTTCCACCTTCTTCACATCCTCCTTTTGGCCAATTCACTTGTCATCTGCTCCTTGGCCAGTTACCTAATTACAGTCTTATCCTGTGTATTGCTCTAGAGCTACAGGTAGGGGAGATTTACAGCACTTTATCAAGATAGCCATGTATCTTGAGTAGCTCTTTGTATGGTGGAGCAAATGTATTGGTAAGGCTTTTTTCCTTCTGAAGGTTCACTTAATTTCTTGCATTTCTTATTATATGAATATCAGCATAACGTGGTGTGTAGTGAAAGCCACTAGAAGAACTTATTACTTTAACACAGAGTTTGCTTGGTGATCTTAGAGGTCCTTTTCAATCATAATGACTCTATGATTCTGACTATCAGATTGTTAATGTTAAGTGGAAAGTTCCACTATTAATTAGAACAACATAGGTAGAAAACAATTCTTAATCTTCATTCTGCTGTTCAAATGAATGTGGAGCAATTTGTGTTCCTCCTTACTGAACTCAGACCCTCTTTGTGTGCAAGTGAAGGCAGTGCAGAAAGGAGCCTGGTTAGAGGATGCCAAGCCTAGCTTTTATTTGAAGCCTAAATACCTCATTTTTCTCTCTCTTTGGGTGAATGGTTTCTCTGCCAGGTTTTCCTGAGAGCTAGAATTAAGTGTGTTAGTACGGACTGCTTTGGAGTAATACACAACAAGCCATAGCAGTTGTAGCTTTAGTGACAGCAGAGAGAAAGGTAGATAGATACCTTCAGGGTGAGACAGAGTCCATCAAATAGCAGTGGCAGGGCTGTCACCAACCCCACCTCCCCTGAACCTCACACTGGGACCCTGTTAGCAGCAGTGAGAGAGTCCCTTAAGGACCCATGTCAGCACTAAAAACATGCAGATTTGCTTTTGCTTATCACTCATTTGAGCAAGTGAGTAGTGGCAAGAGTGCAGGGCACAGCAGTGGCAGATTATTTGTGGGTACATTATCAGCTCTTCATCTTCCCATTGTTATGGAAGCCCAGCTCCCAGTTGGATGGTACAGAGCGTGCCCTGTATCTCACAGTGGTTCTTGGTGGCTTTGTTCAGGTGCACTGCTGTAATATGTGACACTAATGGCATAAAGAAATATTCTATAGGGATGTAACCCATCCCTGCTTACTTCAGAAAACCAATTATGTCCTTTAACATTTTTCTCTATGATCCACTCTGCAAGGTTAAACACCATATAATACAATTTAGAACTGCAATAGTGCCTCATTAGTATCAACTCAGCATGCTGTTCAGAATCAGTTTAAATCCATTGTTGTTTTGTGTTTCTGTCACACCAGTATGTACCTAGGTAGAATATATAGACTGAAAGAAACTCATGATTTTCAGCAAGTCATGCTATATTCTTGAAAAGTCTGTTGAAAATCATGTCCCTTGTAGAAATTAGAGCAAGGATGAGAAAACAAAATGGTTAACATGAATGTGTTAAGGCCCCAAGACAGAGCACGTGAACAGTGTACTAGGATAAAACATCTCATCCATTGTTGTTGTCCATGATAAATGCAATATAATTGGAATTATTTTGACTTACAAGAAAGGTTAATTAACTCATGGTTCTTCAGTTCTTGATCATATACTAATACTGTTTCAGCATGATTGTGGTTTTTCTGTCATTTAGTGGTTGGTCTCTTCTTCCAGGTGTTGTATATACTAGCCCTGAACTCAACTCCTAAAGCCTTAACTCTCTACTAGCAGCCTCTGCCCTGAGGTTAATATCTTTACATGGAAGAAATCCAAACTATAAGTGCACAAAATCCATCACTGATGTAATTTCCTGTAAAAGTAGTGTTGTTCTGTGATCATAAGCCCATATATTGAAGAGCTTAAGTACTCCACTAGGAACAATACTGATCAGAGGTGAAAAATAAGCATAATCTTAGGAAGCAAGCATTCCTTTTCTAGCCTTCTGAGTCTGCCTTTTCTCTTCCTGCAGCTTGTGGATGTGACCTGGCTCAAGGAGGATTTTTTGTGAGACAGGGAGACTACATCTGTACTTTGGACTACCAGAGACTCTATGGCACACGGTGCTTCAGTTGTGAAGAATTCATTGAGGGAGAAGTGGTCTCAGCATTGGGCAAAACCTATCACCCAGACTGTTTTGTGTGTGCTGTCTGCAGGTATGTTTTCTACATGAAGTTGTGTTTCATTTAAAAACTAGATTCTGAATGACTAATGCCAGGCATTCAAACTTACAGCCTATAGATGGGGGGG
>VWZO01018191.1:444818-521497 GCA_013396975.1 Bucco capensis | reverse complement strand
GGGGGGGGGGGGGAATTCTGTTTTTCATTATCTACTTTTTCTGTTTATGGTATCTTATGTGAGAGCCTTTCAAAGTACTTGAGAAACTGCCACTGCCTCTATTGTCAGACCCTTTGTCCCAAATGTTGCTTTATTTTCCCCAGTGCCTGCTATCTTGTCTTTTGTTGTCTGAAGTTCCACAGGATTCAGTGCCAGTGGCTGAGCCTTTGGCAAGCTGAGTGACTACTGTATTAAAAGATTTAAACCAAAGTTTCACAGTGCTTTTTCCTAGAAATTCTGCTATCCATTTAAAATCAGATAGGAAGGTCCTGGTCTCACAGCTCTGTATGTCTTGGGTTTCAGTGAGCATCTCCAGCAGCTGTGGAGGTGACAAGTGACACAGCACACAAGATTTGCCCCCATTACAGCCCAGTGTAGTTCAGTGGATCATTTCCCACGTGGAGATGTGGGACATTGCAATCCAGTGCTGGTGGGAATGTTTGCTGCAGTACAGATAGAATAGAATCATAGAACAGTTATAGCTGGAAGAGACCTTGGAGATCATCAAGTCCAGCCTTTGTCCTAGCCCTATCAACTTACTAAATGATGCCCCTACAATGCAACATCCACCTGTCTCTTAAACACCTCCAGGGATGGGGACTCAACCACCTCCCTGGGCAGCCTGTTCCAATGGCTGACACCCCTTTCAGTAAAGAAATTCCTCCTAATGTCTAGCCTGAACCTCCCCTGGCGCAACTTACATCCATTTCCCCTCGTCCTATCACTCTCCACTAGGGCAAACAGACCAGATAACTGATGTCTGTTTGACCTCTGTCTTAATACAATGGAAACAGCACAAATAAACCTGTTCAGTACCTCAGGAAGAAACTTTGAAGTCCACCAAGCCCTGAGGAAATACACTTGTTATTAAGACTTGTTAGGCATTGGAAGAGGCTGCCAGGGGAAGTGGTGGAGTCACCATCCCTGGAGGTTTTCAAAATGCATGTATAGATGTGGTACTGTGACATGGTTTAGTGGCGTGGCAGTGATGGGTAGATGGTTGGACTTGATGATCTTAGAGGTCTTTTCCAACCTTAATGATTCTATAGCAGTTTGGAGCAAATGGAGATGCTGTAATAGTTCCTCTGGCTAAACTAAAGTACATGAGAAGCAAGCCCACACTGAAAGGGAAGCACAACAGGACACTGATGCACCACCCTGTAGATGCTTGATGTGCTGGTGCCTCATTCAGGTGACTGGGCAGTCCAAAACCAGTGTGTTTGTGTTGCTGTGGTCATCTGCCAGCTGCAGCCAGCTCTAAGGGCAGCTGAGCTCAGATGTTCTCCTGTGCTGATGCTGAAGAAGGACTTTCAAATTCCAGAACAGCCATGGTTCATGGCAGAATTTGGATTTAGTGTCAATTACAGGATTAATTAAATAGCCTTTTAAGGGAAAGACTGAGACTGACAAGCCTTTATTATATTAAATTGTCTGTTTAATATTTGTTATAGCAAATAGGAGGGCTTTTTTTTTCTATTTGGGTACTTTAAACAGTCATGAAGGGTAAAGATAACAAAAAAGCCTATATTTTTTTTTTATATAGGAGGAAAAATTATTTAATTGGGTGATTGTGAATCTCATGAGTTAATTGCTGCTGCACATACACTTGACCTGTTGGTATTGCAACTGTCCTGCAGATGAGCACAGCTAATTCTTGGTACCTTTCTTCTTAGCACTAGTATCTTTTGTACAGTGAGGTGGTACTTCATTTCAGAGAAAAAGGAAAACAAAACTCTTTGATAGAGTTTTCCTGCTAAATGTGCTTCTATCCTCAGCCACATCATTAGGGTTTAGCATTTAAGTATAAATTACTTACCTGTGTGTTACTAAGCAGCTTAGTACCTAACTTGGGTTACAGTCAAGCTCTTGGATATACTAACCTCCTACTGTGTTTAGTCAGTCCTTCAGCTGACAGTTTGGATCTTGGTGGTACAATTTATCTTGTCTCCCTGGAAATTTGGAATAATTTTCTGTATGACTAAACTATCCTTAAGTACCTAGCTATTCAGGTGAGCTGAATTGTAATACAGTAAAAATACTCACTAGAACATGCTACAAATAAAATGTGTGCTGAAGACATGCTAAAGCTATTCAAAATGAAGTTCCTGATACAACAGTAGTTCATATTAAAAAAAAATAATTTGGATATGTTCTTTAATCTGTGTAATAAAGTGGTTGAATTAAAAGCTGTTTCACTGATGAAGTTTCTAATGGCTGCCATCAAAAACTTCAATAGGAAGACTTGGATTTGCTTTTGTTGCTTTCCTTAGAAGGACTCAAAAATTCCTGTTTTCATCAGAGCCAGCTAATGCCCTGCTGACTAGCAGGAGTCAGTTAGTGTCTCCCAGGGGAGCTGTAACACTGACTTGTGCTGCAGAGCAACAGAAGAATCCTATTAGCTGTTTATAGTAAAACAAACTGGACCAGGTCCTCAAGTGCTTTAAATCAGCATTGCTTCAATTACCCCACTCTTTGCAAGCCAGACATAATTTGTGTGTTTTATGGCAAGGAGTGTCCTATCTAAGCATCATCAGCATTAATTTTATTGAGTCATAGCCTCAGTAAAAAAATCAGGTGAGTAGACTGTAAGCAGGGAAAAAAAAAGAACCTTTACTTTGTTAGATTTAAAAAATAAATACCAAAGGCAAAAACACAGAACCAAAAGCCTATATGTGCATGATTGTGAAGCATTCTACCTTGGCATTTTCTTTGGCAGTCTCTAAAATGATGAACAGAAGGTATGGTCTGACTATACTAATGCAGCCCAGGATGCAGTTGGCCTTCTTTGTTGCAGGGACACAATGTTAACTCATGTTCTGCATGGTATCCACCAAAACTCCTGCATCTTCTTATACTTTCCAGATCACTGACCCCCAAGATATACTGGTGCACACAGTTATTCCTCCTGGGTGCTGGACTTAGCATTTGCCCTTGTTGAAATTGGTGGAGACAGTATAGAGCAAGTAATATCCACTTTGTATCATCAGGTTTAACATCCTGGGTCAAATTCACCTCTGTGGAGCAACCTTGAGGGATGGGATTGTACCAGGTACAAGTTAGAGCAGAATTTGATCCTGTAGGTCCTTAGATTGCAGGCTGACATTACACCTGACCCAGTGTAACTGCAGTCTGCTACTGAAATGAATAGCTTTGATCTCCCAATGACCCTGATCATATGCTGCTGTTAATTTTCTTACATCAAATTTAGTTGATAGATCAGCCACAGAGTCAGATCAGCAATTTAAAGAACAGAAGGGGCATCCTTCTGCTCTGAAAAAACCTGAATATTTTCTTTGGCCCAGAAAACTTGAATGACTTGCCTACAGCTACATAGGTTGAGGCATGGTACAGAGAAGGCCAAGACCAGGACCAGAGCTTTTAGTGTCAGCACAAAGTTACCCTGGAGGATTAGGCTGATAGTAGCTTGATATTCTACAATACAATTTTGTTGGTAAGCTCCAGTTGTTTCTGGGTTTACAAATACTGTAGGCAGGTGCATAAAACAAAATTTGTTGGGAAATGAATCATAGGAGATGTATTAAAATCCTACAGTTCATTTCAGAGAGCTGCTTTTAAGATGCTCTTCATTCTCATTTTAAAAATAGATAGGCCAACTGTGAAAATCACACTGAATATTTTTAAAGGGGTAAGTAGCTACTTAAACCCCATACCTAGCAGTGTTCAGTGGGTGACTGATGGTGAGATGTCATTTTATTCAACGCTGCTCTTAACTTAAAATGTTATATATAGTCCTGCTCACACTTTAAAGAGCTCACAAACTGAAACCTTGTTAAGTGACTGTTATCACCTTCTGTTGTGCCTTCACTCCAAGTCCTCAAGCAGGGCTGCTTGTGAAAGGGAGAGATCAAATGTTACTGAAATATTGGCAATTGTGTTGTGTACAAATACTGAATTCCCAATGAACAAGCTAGTGAAGCAAATGAAGAGACTTAATTAGGGGTTTAGAAGGCCACTGAGGGAAGGAAATGTCTGCCTGTACCTTTGGGCAGATGACTTCCAAGGAATATTTCCCTGTTTCTTTTAGAACAAGGGATCTTGCAGATGTGCAAAACTTAATAAAGAATTGAAATGGTTGCCCTCTCCCATCTGAGTGCAAGGGCACTGTGGTTTGTTTCTAAACTCTTAGAAAAGAAGCAGAGAAAGGTATGTTTATGGGCTAGGAAAGTCCCCACATGCTGTCCCCTCTAAGGAGGCTCTGTGGTATGGAGTGGTGCCTGTGAGCTTTGGTACATTATGTGGGTGTCATCTTCCTGGCGCTCTCTTTGTGCCACAGGTCACTTATCCTAGTCTTCTCATTTTAACTTATTTTCTTTTGAGTTTTCTAGTTGCCTGATTAGATGCCAATTCAAACTATTAGGTCCCTGCTTCTGTTTTCCTTGGTGCATGTTTGAGATGGGCTTCTGTGTTCAGCTGGAAGGACAGCTGGATTTTTGTAGGTGATGAGATGTTTTCCTGAAAACATGTAGGGGGATGATTGTAAGTTCTTGTCTCAGTTCTGGAACAATTGAAATTCCTTGGCTTCTGCCTTTCCAGGTCAGTTAATAGTGCTAAGTTCTAGACTTGATTTTGTAATATTTTGTTAAAATGAAAACACGATTAAATGATTTCTTTCACATTGACAGTAGAAAAGTAGGACAGCATTTGAATTATATCACTCCATTTCTGAGACAGTTTTTGGTAGTCATTACTTTTTATTCTCTATTACAGAAGTGTGCCACATTTACTAATTTTTATTCAAATGTATGTATGCTCATTTTAAACTTCTGAGTTGGGCCAGAAGACCTCCAGAGGTCCTTTCAACCTCAGATGTTCTGTGATGTTCATGAAACCCTTTTATTATTCCATATATTAGATGACTCCCTGACTTCAAGATATATAAAAATCCATTGTGAATAACAGTTATGACCTAGAAGGAACATCTTATATATTTAATACATAACACAGAAGCTTGCTGCTGCTGGATTGCTGCAAGACAGGACAGACCTGCTGCTTACTGGAGCAGTGTGGCTCCATAGCATCCTGTCTGTTATGCTAGAGACAGTGTTGGCTTCTTTGATCCAGCTTATTGAGTAAAATTCATGGTGAACAGGTGGAAATTTAGGACTTGTGGATCTGTACTAACATGGTGTTGGGCCTGTTTGTACCAGAATCACAAATGGAGCATTTAGTTGTGTCAAAGAACAAGATAATTTTAAAGGCTATGTCCATAATATGTTTTTCCTTATCTGAACTTTAGATAAGTAAGAAGATAGCAAGTATTTAGAATGTAAAGTTATTAGTGAAGGAAGAAAAAAAATGAAAAGAATCATTATCAGACATCCAAAGATCTAACAGTATTTAAACTCCATCTGTCCTCATGAGTTTTAAAGTACTGCTTATGGTCCAAAAGGGATGACAGTATTGAACACTTATTTAGCTAGCTTAAAATAGATTTTGGTAACATTCCTTAGAAACAAAGAGCAGCATTACTATTGTTCTCTTTTTAAGTAATAAAAATTTTCTTTTAAATTCAACACAAATGTAGAATAAATCCACTCTTGGGCTGTTTAGGGAGCAAAGTGATGTTTATGCTTAGCAAGAAATATCTGTGCAGCTTTTGTAGTGAAGACAACCTCTCAATTGGTGTAAATTTAATAGTATTTCTGGGGAAATGTCATGCAGAGCTTTAATGACATGTTAATGAAATAATCTGCTCAGATGGACTTCACCATGAGGCAGAAGGCCTGTGTTATGTTTGTGCCCCACTTAAGCCATATTTTGATAGCTCGCTTGGGATTTAGTTGGACATGAGCTTTGGGTGGAGTGAAATGTGTTTATAAATCCTCAACATCCTTTGCTGCATTATGAAGTGATTTGTCCATCTGGTCCTCTTAGAGGAGAAAAAAAAAAATCTCAGTAGTTTCTGTGCCCAGACAAAGCTCACAGAGAAAAGCTTTTTGTTCTAAGGACACTGATAAAAAGGAAAGATTTAATTAAGTGCAAGGAGAGCTGTTGTGGAGTAGAGCAAACAAATAACATAGATGCTTTGAGTTTTATAACTGCAATATATTTTCTCCTATGAGAGTTCACCAACACTTGTTTTCTGAGCATATGGATTAAGAGGAGGACTTTGGTATGATCAGAGTTGGGAAGACAAGTGTTGTTTTCTTAGTGTATAAAATTCATCACTCCCATGCAGTTTAACAACAAAAAAAGCAGCTCCATTTCCATGTACTTACCAGAGTAATTCCAATTTTATTTTCATTCTGTAACTAATCCTGTTGATGATGAACCCTTGCTGATAGCACATTTCTTAGATACACAAGGATTTGGACTAAAGTGCTAAGGATGTTTTTGTATCTTCAGATGTTATTTTTTTCTAAGTAGCCATAACATCTGCTTTTGCAATTGCCTGTTTGGTATGTCCCTTCAATACTTTAGCCTCTGAGTGGCTGAGAAATTGTGAATGAGAACTGGGCAAGCAGAGAAAAAGGAACCAGAATAATAATCAGTTCTTTTATGGAAAGATACTTTATTTTGATAAAGGCATGAGACTGTAACCTGTTTGCTTTTGTTTCCTCTGTTGTAGGCTGCCTTTCCCTGCGGGTGACCGGGTAACTTTTAACGGGAAGGAGTGCATCTGCCAGAAATGTTCCCTGCCCCCTTCCAGCAGCACTGGCTCTTTCCCTGTACAGAACCTGAGAAGTAAGTAGGGTTTCTTCTCTTTTCTGTTGGTGGTACTTAGTCTTCTCAGATTTAAGGAACAAAATCTTACACCAGTGTGTGTAACGGGGACTTCTACCACCATGCTGAGTAAAAGATGTCAAGAAATTCAATGTAGTCATGTGACAAAGTATATGGTAGTTTTCAAAAAAACAAGTCTGATATAAGAAACACAAGTGGTGTCATTAGAGGGTTAACAATACACAGGATCTCTCAAAACATTCAGTTAAAACTGGAGTAATTCAAATTATTTGGAGAAAGGCATAATACAGATGTTAATATTTTTGAGGATTTAGTTCAACTCCAGCTAAAATAAAATGCACTGTGAGAAGTAATAGTTTGTAAATGTTCCATAAACTATCAGGGACAGGACTGCATTGCTAAGTGCTGTACAGGAAGGGTTAGTGTATGCAGCCTTAGCAAAGGGACATTTGTCTTGACCTCAGTAATCTCAAGTACTGGCAGAAGATGCAAACACTGCAGAGAAGAAATGTGGTCTTTTCATACCACCTTTCTTGCAGCAGGTCATTGAGTGGCATTGTTGCTCTGAACTCCATTCCTCTGCTCCTCTCTTCAAAAGGAGCTGCCACAGTTTAACATTCACCCACTGCCTTTATATCATCGAACAGCAACAGCAATTCAATTAAACAGCAGAGAGAGAAATATTTTTAATGACTACCAATAACATCACACTGAGCTGGGTGTGACATGGCTGAAGAATGACCCCCATAGATTGCTGCTCTTTGTACATAAGGAATCCAGCCCACTTCAGGGAAAAGTTTGGGGTTTTTTTCTTGTTGTTTTTACCCACATCTGTCTTTTTACAGAAGTTTTCACTATTTCCTCTCTGCAGTTTGTCAGGCAAAGCTGCTTTGTGAGTGCAGGGAGAGATGCTATGCTGATTCCTCTCTTGCTAATGCTGTCACCAATTGAGCAGTAGATGAGCCTCTCTTTTAGATGCTTTTCTTGTCACGTATTCCCAGATATGGATCATCCTCAGCCATCTGGACTGCCTGCATTTGCAGATCCATACTTTAATGGCCTATTATCTCTTTGTCTCCTTTTCGTAGAGGAAAAGTGGCTTTGACTTTAATGGACATAATTTGCCTGGTTGAGTACTGACAGAACAAGTTCATTTGATTATCTGTGATACAGAATCCTTTAATGTACTTACCTTCCCTTTCTGTGTACATATACCCTTCCCTCTCACCCCCAGAGAGGTTTTTCTTGCCTTGCATTTCCCCAGCTCTCTCAGGTCACTACACTGAGTCTCCCCAGTGCACAGGTATCTGCAAACCTCAGCAAACCACTTTCCTCAAAGGAAAACAGCACTGGAAGCAAAACCTCACCTTGTAAAACAAAAAGTTCAGTTTTTCCCCAAGTAAAATCTCAAACATGTATATTTAAATGTTAAATACAGGTCTGCTTTAAATATCATTAGAAAGGGGTGAAGTCCTTCCACATAGGTTTCAATGGATTTGGTTAAGAGTCTTGGTTCAGACTTGAATGATATCTGCCACACTGTAGACTGGCTTTCTAAAGGAGTTTGAGCTCATCTTCACCTGAAACTAACCAGCTCTGCTTCTCAAGTGATGTACTGGTGGGGGTGAGCTAATAGATGTAACAACTTCTTAAAGAGCAAACTGAAGTCTGCATCTGGCCTGCAAGTGAATTGTGCTGTGGTGTTGCCAGGATCTCAGATAAATATCTTCCTGAGCTGTATAGACTATATCACAGAATCAAGATCATCAAGTCCAACCATCTACCTATCACCACCCTGCCAATAAACCATGTCCCTGAGTACCACATCTATGCATTTTTTTAAACACTCTAGCCCTGGGGTGCTGTTGATAAGTTGGAGGGGCAAGATGTCATCCAGAAGGACCTAGACAAGCTGCAGAAGTGGGCCCAGGTGAATCTCATGAGCTTCAACAAGACCAAGTGCAGGGTCCTACACCTGGGTTGAAANAGTTGGGGATGTCCCTGGCCACTGCAGGGGGGTTGGACTAGATGACCTCCAGAGGTCCCTTCCAACCCAAACCATTCTAGGATTCGCTGGGCAGCCTGTGCCAATGCCTTTCTGTGAAGAAATTTTTGCTAATATCCAATCTTTAAAGCTATTCCAGTTTCCCCAGCATCTTGCAATGTAGCTGCAGGCTAGCATCTTCTGACTTCGTGGTGATGTGCAGCACTCAGCTGACTCAGGAACTGTGGACTCAAGAAACTAGATAGCAGTGGTATAATCCCTCCTTGATGTAGAGAATGGAGCTTTGGTGTGTTGATAGGAAGCAACTGCAGCCACAACTGCATGGAGATGTGTGCATGTGTATGTAGCAAGATATATAAAACCCTAACCAATGACAATACACAGAAAATGAATGAAAAATCTAAGAAGATAATAAAGGATTTGGGAAACATTCAGATTAGTTTGTAATATGTGAAAGAGCAATATATAACACCAGCTGGTTTTTGAGCATCCAGTGCTTAGATGAGAACCAGGGTTTCAGGAATCAACAAGCAGCACCAGAGACATTTTGGTAGAAGTGGGAAATTGAAAGTCCATTTAGCTGTAGCAAAATGTAGCTATGTTACACAAAGCAATAAATGTCATCTCTTTGTTTCAACAAGGTCTTTTCCAAGAAGACTGTTAATGTTTTAAACAAACAACTCTTTTTATAAAAGAACAGTGGTGCACAAAAACATGTGACTTCAAGTGAGCTGAGTCAAGGAGCAGGTAATGTGTTGATCCACTGTTACCTTGATTTTGCTCTTGGCTCAGTACTCCTACACCTACTGAGTATGTGATTCATCAGCCTGTTTATCTCTTACTCGAGCTCAAGAATGCTTTCAGGAGATCTCTTGGAACTTAGTGGGCTCCCAGCATCACTGTCCCCTTTGTCCAGTCCCTTTTTATTCATCCTCCTGCTTTGGTTTTGACCTCCTGTATGTACTGGATTTGAAAGAAATGAATATTGTCAAATACTTGCCTTTTTTGCCCAAGTCCTTGACATTTATATTATTCTATAAATACCTACCTACCTGTTTTGTTTCATATATAAAACATTAGCTGTGAAAAGCTCTTGTGGCAACGTTGGTGTTGAAAGAGTACTCAGGGAAGAATATCTCCATGTAGCAGCAAAAAGATGTGTTCTGCAGAGTTATTGGTTGAAATTAGGTGAGTCACCAAAGGATGCTGCATCTGAGACAGGGAGGCAAAGGACTTCACATTGGTAGGTACTGTTGGCATAGCAACCACAATATTTGTTTTTAATTATCTGGAACTTAACAGAGAAAACTGCATTTAGGAATAAAAAAAAAGTAGCTCACAAAATGCTGCATTTCTGCCCACCCAAACTTAAACCAGATGAAAGGTGAATTATACCTGAGCACACAGTGTTGTATTTAGCTTGTGAAACAAACCCTCAAGCAGTGAGATTAATTTAGATTGCCAGATGAATCCCCAGGGCAGGAGAGATAACAAACAAATTTCTGATTGCATCTGAAGAGTTGATACTGCAGAATACTGCAATGTTTATTCTCTTGTGGGACAAAATCCAGGCACACCCCTAAATGTTCTCTTTTATTAGCAAAACTCCAATGTTCTGATCTGTGGTGCACATATTTTTGTGTTGTGCTTGTTTGCACATATTGGTACTCTAAAGGGTGACATTAAAGAGACATATTATTACTCCCTTAATCCATTCCAAATCCACTAAAGGAAAATAAGAACTATCCTTTATTGTTGTGCACACAGAAATGAAACATTTACAATTGTACTAACAGAGTGTCTCATTAGGGTCATGTAACCAGCTAAATAGAATCCTAAATCAAAGTTTTTTAAGATGACCGTTTAAATCTTTTAATGAGATCCTACATTTGGATTTCTTTCTTAATAACTAGATAAATCTTTTTTAATGCTTTTGTGTATCTTTCTCTTCCATGAAAGACACTGTTGTGCTGTGTGTTTTTTCTCTTTTGGCAGCTCTAAATGACTTTTTTGTCTTTACTCTAGCAAATTATTGGTATACATGAAGGATTCCTAAAAGAAAAAATACGGTTTCACATAAGATGGAAGATATCATATGGAGGACTTGGAAGAAAACACTAGAACCAGTTTACTACTGATATTTATCCTTATTTTTCCACGTAGTTTGACTGTTTTAGCAGTCTGTAAGAAAATTGTACATAGACAAGAATCTACGAAGAGCAGAGTGGGAATGTATATGGTGTTAGAGGATTCATTTAGCATATAGAAAGCCAGATTCAAATTCTGTATCTATGTAGCATCTCTAAACAGGGCACTCACTGATGGACTGTTGGTGTGGAAACTGAGAGTAGATTTGGCTTTTATTAGCATAATCAAAAGCATTTATTGTTAAAAAAAAATAACCAAAAGCCACCAAGTCCTCACCCCTCCAGAAGTCATATTCTCAGTTACTTTTTCTGGACAGTACAGCTAGTTCATGTGAGGCCTGTTTAACCAACATAGCCTACTCTATGTTATCCACTTAGGACATGCTTTGCATTTAATTTGTTGCCACTTTTTGGAGCTTTATATAAATGAAATTCTGTAAATAATAAATATATATCCAGCCATCATTTTCACATATTGTAGTGTCACTACTACTCAGGATTGAATTTGTAATGCCTCTGAAGAATTAGTGTATTACTTTTCCTGGTTAAATAATTTTACATCAGAATTTCAGCTTAGGTTTTTTTCATGGTTGCAAAAAGACTTTTGGAAATCATAAGTAAAGCTTTCAGACCCAGAAGCAAAGTCTAATGTGAAGATGACTTTTAGGTCTTTTTTGTTACTTTTCTTGGGCTGCTTTGTGATGCTTGAAAACTTAATCAGCAAAACTTTGTATCTTTTAAACACAGTATAAATAAAGTAAAATAAAGCCTAAATCACTAGGAAACCTAAGTAAGTATTTTTTTTCTTTGAATGATTCATGTCTTCTAGCACTGTTAGGACAATATTAGGGCAGCACCACTTGTCCTCTAGCAGTGAGCAGCCAGCAGTGAGCCTTAGAGCCTGGATGAGCTTGCATGACCATCTTAAAAGTGTATGATTCACTTATATGATATTTTTTCTCTTGCAGATTGTGGGGGCTGTGGTTCAGAAATAAAAAATGGGCAGTCATTGGTTGCCTTGGACAAACACTGGCATTTGGGCTGTTTTAAGTGCAATATATGCGGCAAGCTACTGAATGCAGAGTACATCAGCAAGTAAGTTAGTTAGAGGAACATTTTCACTCATTTTCAGCATTCTTTTAATACCAAATAATTTCTTTAACATTGTGTATCTTTTAGGTTTTGTTTATGTATGTGTGGAGATGCATAACGGATTGGAGATTATTATCTAAATTGTATTAAAGGCAGGAAAAAAAACCCAACAAATTAAGAAGTCGAATTTGTCCATTTACCTGGAACGGCTCTTGACAAAGTGGCCATGTAAAAAGTGGCCATGTAAAAGGCTGGAGTATGCTTCAAAGCCCTGAAGATATGCCCTTAGTTATCTTTTTTTTTTGGTTTTGCTCTGTGCAATGCTGTAATGTGACCAAGCAGATATTTTCCTTTCCACGTGTTTCACATAATCAAAAATGTTCTCAAAAAGCTCATTAAGGAGGTATTGTGTCATGCTTTTGTGCTGCTCCAGACCCTCATATTGTCAGATTTGGACTGAATGTGATGACAGCAGAGAGGCAGCACAAAGCACACATGCAGACCAAGTCCCATGTCAACACTCATATCAGTCTGCTGAGATGCTTTCACTGGCCAAGGCACCTGGGATTCATTTCTGCCTCAGAGAAGTGTGTTGATATGATGAAATTTTCCTCAAGAGCTAAGTAACTCAATCACCACTGCCCAGAGATGATGGAGTTTCCAAGCTGGTGTCCCACTGACTTTCAACAATTCTTTGAATTTAGATTAATACAAGTATAACATTTAATTTCATAGCTTGCACTGGAGAGTCAATATTTAGTAAAAGGATGTTCTTAAATTTTTGCATTATCTCAAATGTTATGCTGCTCTGCTGTATTTTGATAGTGCTTTCTTTTTTTCTTGTTATTTAGTAATTAGAACCCCATCAATTTTCAAGATGTAGTTATTCTGAAATCCTCTCTTTAAAAAAGCTAAATGCCAAACAAAATAACTCAAGAGAAGAAACATCTTGACTTCAATTAATTCAGTTAATTATTGTGATAGCATACACGTTGGACTGCTTACAAAGTAACCTATATGCTATAAAGTTCATTTTTGTGTTTCTCAGGGGAAATGTCCAATAAAATTATGTTTCTACTAACAAATCTGTCTGATCATGGGTTGTTTTAGGATAACACACTAACTTGCACTTTGAAACAGAGTCTCCCATTTCTTCTGGAGCAATTTATTTTCGTTCATTGGTTTAATGGCTTAAATGTAAAACTTTGTAAAATAACCCAGTTATTCTAGTTCTGACCTTTTAGAATAAAAGCTAAGACTTGTGTTTTTATTCTTTATCATTTTAAATTATACATTATCTTTAAATCTTGTGTGGTGGTGAAAGAACTGTTCACATTATGCATGAACATAGTGCCAGAACTCTTCTCCTTTTCAGGTTGAATTCCCATTAGTCATTGCTATGGAGCAAGTTCCCAAGACAGTTAATCCATGAGTGTCTTTAAGCAAGAATGTCAGTAAAATTAAACATTAATCAGAACTTGGTTTACAGTCAAGATACTCAGCTGAGAAATTAGTCTAAGCTAACAGATAATATATATATTAGATGATATGTGTATTAGATGAATTAGATGATAAATAAAGAAAGAATAATATGTAGAAATAACTTTTTCCCAAAGAGAGAGGAACAAGTGGAAGAAGTTAATGAGTAACATTATCAAAACAAATGGTGTCAGGGTCTTGAAGACTGAGCGTTTTGACAAGGGGAGAGTCAAAGGCCAAATTCAGTGACAAAGGAAAGTAGACTCAGAAGGGCCAAAATAGTTCATTAACTATTCAATTCTTTACAAAATTAATAAATATAAGTATATGGGAGGTGGGAAAGTCCATAAACCCCCTATGAAGGTTTGAAGCATTAAGAAAATCTCCCTCTATGATCTATCAGTAAACCTGTAAGCCTATGTAAAACAATCTCTGCATGGCCTGTTGATCTTCCCTAGGGATGGTGTTCCATACTGCGAAACAGACTATCATGCAAAGTTTGGGATCAGATGTGACAACTGTGAAAAATACATCACAGGAAGAGTGCTGGAGGTAAGGAGACCCTGTCATTCAAACCACCTCTCAGAGAGTACAAAGAGACTTGCTCTTGGGTATAGCTGTATGCTCACTAATGAGTGTTAATACAACAACTTAACATTACTTTGATGAAATCCTAGCAATGTTGTCTATGCTTCTTTTTTGTTTCTTCTGTAAATGATTTGATAACACACACACTCCCTGAATGGATATTTGTGGTACTGCAAAATGTTCAGGTAGCAGAAATAATAACTGAATGGGTTATCAGGCACATTTTAATACTTGGGCTAAATTCCTCTGTAATTTCTGCTTTCTGACTCTTTTTTGTGTCCGTCAGAGTTAGGATGAAGCTGTTGAAAAACAGTATTCTGGATGATGTTTCAAGGCGAGGCTTGCCAGGGCTCTGGGCAAGCTGATCTAGTTGGGGATGTCCCTGCCCAGTGCAGGGGGGTTGGACTAGATGACCTCCAGAGGTCCCTTCCAACCCAAACCATTCTATGATTCATTCTGTGATTCTATGTTTCTGGTTAATGCAGTGTGTCCCTCTGCTCTCCCCTTTCCCCAGTGTCTGATGACAGTGCTGTGGCACTGATTCTCTTCCTTCTTTGCTACTGATGCAGGTTGGGAGTTGAAGTTCAGTTGAAGTCTGTGGCATTTAACTGTGGGGAAAAAATACTGATGCAACATTCTGGAACCTCGTATAAAAAAATGATGAGGAGAAAGGACTTCCTGTGAAAGCACAGCAGTGTCAGTGTCACTGTAAATGGGAAAGATAGGATGAAGTTAGTATGAAGTAGGCAATGGATTTGAACAACTACAATGATTTTTAATGTCTGGAGGTTTGTTACAACCTTGAAACTTTATGGCCTTTAATCTCCTTTCATAGAATCATAGAACAGTTACAGCTGGAAGAGACCTTGAAGATCATCGAGTCCAGCCTTTTTCCTAGCCCTATCAACTTGCTAAATGATGCTCCCCAGCACAACATCCAGCTGTCTCTTAAACACCTCCAGGGACAGTGACTCAACCACCTCCCTGGGCAGCCTGTTCCAATGGCTGACAACCCTTTCAGTAAAGAAATTCCTCCTAATGTCTAGCCTGAATCTCCCCTGGCGCAGTTTCCATCCATTTCCCCTCATCCTATCACTCTCTACCAGGGAGAACAGACCAGTCCCTGCCTCTCTACAACCTCCCTTCAGGTAGTTCTAGAGAGCCATGAGGTCTCCCCTCAACCTTTTCTTTTCTAGACTAAACAGGCCCAGATCCCTCAGTCTTTCCTCACAAGATTGTAGAAAACTTTTCCATAAGATTGTAGAAAACAATTTGTTGTTTTGTGTGCAACAAAAATAATGAAACTTGAATATGGGTGCATGGCCTATGTCCTAGCATCTGCTGTTACCATAGGTCTTGTTTCTCATGACAGCTCCCCAAATACCTGCTCCCAGACCCTGTTTCCCTATAAAATATCTAGGGAGCTTTTTACTTTTTCACTGCCTCAGGAGGTGACATGTGGCACATGTGATACTGTGTCCAGTTTTGGGCCCCTCACTACAAGAGGGACATTGAGGTGCTGGAGAGAGTACAGAGGCTACCAAGCTGGTAAAGGGCTTAGAACATAAGCCTTATGAGGAAAGACTGAGGGATCTGGGCCTGTTTAGTCTGGAAAAGAGGAGACTGAGGGGAGACCTCATTGCTCTCTATAACTACCTGAGGGGAGGTTGTAGGGAGGCAGGAATTGGTCTGTTCTCCCTGGTAGAGAGTGATAGGACAAGGGGAAATGGATTGAAACTGCGCCAGGGGAGGTTCAGGTTAGATATTAGGAGGAATTTCTTTACTGAAAGGGTTGTGAGCCATTGGAACAGGCTGCCCAGGGAGGTGGTTGAGTCACTGTCTCTGGAGGTGTTTAAGAGACAGGTGGATGTTGTGTTGGGGAGCATCATTTAGTGGGGTGATAGGGCTGGGACAAAGGCTGGACTCCATGATCTTCAAGGTCTCTTCCAGCTGTAGCTGTTCTGTGATTCTATGTGGTGTGAAACTCCTTCCATGGTGATCAGCCTGTGATTTCCAGGAGCCTTTGGACCTCTGTAAGGGGTCACATTAAATGGCTGTTGAGTCTGTGTTGACCATAGAGAGTGGTCAGATGAGGAGGTAACATGCATATCTCATTTCATTAGGAAGCTAGACTAAAACTCATGGTCTAAACAGATTTGAAAGAACACAGGGACCATGTCCATTGCTAACATGGTCAAGTAATTTCTTGTTTGTCTGTGGCAGATGGGCTTGATCCAAAGGCTTGGAATTAAGGCTGATCTCTTCCATCTGCCTGGTATGAAACTTGATGTGTAGTGTATGTTACCAGGCAGCTTGTTAGTATGGTTGTATAGATCTCCTGGTAACAGGGACAGGAAAAACATAAAAAAGGTAGTCAGGGCTGGGTTTTGTTGTAAAATGTATTTTTTTGTGGATTTGTTTGGAATCTTGAAATGTTTTTTCAAACCTTCATTATTTTTACCACTTGAATATGATCTAGAAGTACACATAAATAATAGGGCAAATTGCTTTTAAAGTGGGGAAAACCTTGACAGGAATACTTGCCAGGCAGAGGAATAGTTTTCCTAAGGGAGCTGCTGGAAGCTATCACTTAGATAGTATTAAAACAAGATTGGACAAGGCACTGGAAAATCTATGTTAGAATAAAGTCCTGCAATGACAAAGGGAGGGACTATATGACCTAATAGGATTTTTTTCCATCTCTGATTTCTCTGATAATGTCAGCAGGACAGCTGCTTCCACAGCTATTCTGTGGCCAGATTTTATGATACTGTCTCTTTTTCCAACACTTGTTCATTTCTAGTGTTTATTCATCAGGGGAGGAAGGGAGAGTCAACCAGTGTGAGTTACTGATAACTTACAAAAATATGACTGTTTTTGTAGGTTGCCAGCCAAATACAATGATGGGTTACTTACTTAAATTCTTCCTGCAGCCCATATTCTGAGGGCTAGGTTCATTCCATGTAGTAAATGGGTTTAAAACACAGGATAGCTCTGGTTATAATTACTTTCTTGTTTCTTTCTTCCCCTCCAGTCCACTTTGGCTTGCCCCCAGTCTGTCAGGGAACTTGTAATGGAAAAGCTACAAAAGGGGCTGAGCAGCTAATTTAGAGAGACCATGAATTCTTCTGTTGCTTTCAAAGGCAACAGTTTTGCTGTTCTTCATATAAAAGTTCTGTCCATCAGGTGTTTTTATGGGTAAGATTGGCTTTGCTCTTGAGGCATACAGAGCACTGTTTAACACAAGATAAGTCCTCTCCTAGAAATTGCTGTATTTTATCCCTGGCCATATATGTATTGATTAACCTACAATCTTAAATGGGAAGCAAGAGGTGGCTGGAGTTTACTTTGTAGTTTAAAATGTAATGGGATTGAAAACCCTTAGGGAGAAAAAGGGGTTTATTTTAGTGCTTATGCTATAGCTCTGTTCCCAATCCAGCAATAGCTAAAATCATGCAATAACACAATAAATGCATTCTAAAATAACAAGCTGTTGATTTTTATAACCAGCCATTTCCCTTTTGTCTTGTTGTAAGCTTTTTCTCTGCATTTGCAACTAATAAAAACAGGTTTTCTCTCTTTTTCTGTCACAGCAGTTAATTAAAATCTGAACTTGTGCTGATAAGCATACCATTAAAAAGATGATCTATTTCACATGATAATTAAAACCTTGATACAAACCACTCTTAATCAAGAAAACACTTTCCATTTGTTTGGTGATTTAATTATCAGTCTTCTAGCTGTGTTTTGCTGGGAGGAGGCAGAGGTGGGTGTCCTGTTTCCCAGTCCTTCCCACATGACAGTCTGTGCAGAGGGTTAGAAGGCCCTTGAGGTGCAATGAAGAATCACACAGAATCACAGAATGTTAGGGGTTGGAAGGGACCTAGAAAGATTGTCTAGTCCAGCCCCCCTGCCAGAGCAGGATCACCTAGACCAGCTCACACAGCAATGTGTCCAGGCAGCTCTGGAATGTCTCCAGACAAGGAGACTCCACAACCTCCTGGGCAGCCTGGTCCAGTGCTCTGGCACCTGCACTGGAAAGATGTACCCCATGTTAATACTAAACCTCTTGTGGTCCAACTTGCTCCCATTCCCTCTTGTCCTATCATTGGATGCCATTGAGAAGAGCCTGGCTCCCTCCTCCTGACACTCACCCTTAACATATTTGTAGACATTAATGAGGTCTCCTCTCAGTCTCCTCCAGGCTGCAGAGACCCAGCTCTCTCAGCCTGTCCTCATAGGGCAGATGCTCCACTTTAATGATCTTGGTGGCCCTGTGCTGGACTCTCTCCAGCAGCTCCCTATCCTTCTGGAGCTGAGGGGCCCACAACTGGACACAGTATTCCAGGTGGAGAGCAGTGTGACAGCCAGTGACTCCTTCCAGGAGGGGAAGAGGCCTGAGTTTCCTTAACATCTGATATTTAAATCTTTCATCTCAATTGCAGCACCTCTCTATTTTAATGGTCTGTGTATAGTTACTAGTTCTTGGATAGAGATTGATTTTTAGCTTTTTTTTACTCTTCTCCACTTTAGTTGGTGAACTCTAAGGAGAATTTATAGAGAATCATCTTTAGTTCCTCTCAATTTTTGTTTTGCAAAACTGAATGAACCAAATCCTCTTCTGTTCATAAAGTCAGCTCCAGGCTCTTCTGGTGATGCTGGTGGACCTTCTCAGCATCTATTCCTAACTGGAACCACCTTCTCTTACATTGTACTCCAGATGATGCCTCACCACTACAATGTACAGTGATAATAACTCCTTCCTCTGTTTCTAAAAAAGTACTTTCCCTGGTATATCTTGCACTGGGTTTTTTGTCTGTGGCTTTGTTAACATTGGCAGCCCATAGCAAGATATGACTTGGGGGCTTTCCTTTTTGTCTGCTGTTTCAGCTAGTGATTTCCTACATTGTTAAAGGAAACCTTCAGGATAACCTCCTGGGGATGTTCTGATGGCAAATGCAGTATGGGCTGTGAGGGAGTCAGGTGTGATTGCTTGGATAGGGAACTGCAGCCCAGTGATGGCCACGCTGGGCTGCCTCTTATCAGGTTTCCACAACCAGCTGTACTGGTAGTAGCTGATGGACAAGCTGGAGCTCCACCACTACTAGCTGGTGTTTTGAATTTCATGTGAATGAAAGTTGACTGTGTAGCACACTGGAAGTTATACTTTTGGAAAGGTTCTTTGGGACTGACTTACATACAACTCAGCTGCTTCTGTGAGCACTAAGGGATGTTTCAGCACTTGACTAGACTTTTGTCTACAATTGTCCTGTGATTTACAGCAATATGACTGTGGTGTAAGGTGCTGGTAAAAAAAGCTGTATTGCTTACAAATGTAAAGATGGGTCCAACTGCTGTATGTGACATCCTAACATGGCAGCATGACACTCAGTATATATCTGTATCCTGTGCAATGTGCCCTAGGTGAACCTGCTCTGACAAGGGAGTTAGACTAGATGGTCTCCAGAGGTCCCTTCCAACTCTTAATGTTCTGTGGGAGAAGAAAGGGTTAACATCTTTCTGGTTTACATATATGTGTGAATGTCTAGAAAATCATAATCAATACATATTTTAGAAAATCTATTAATCACAACCATATGTTACCTTAAGGGAACAAATGCAGTAGGCACTGGGCAGTAACGAGACTAGAAACGTCAATAATTTCTATGTCAGTTCAATGCCACTTACACCTCGGTGACTTTATTAATTAAAACATGAATGTTTCTTCTTGTAGTTCTTTTTGTTTTTGCTTTGCCCTAGGGTTGAGCTGCTTTTGTTTGCAGCCACATCTACTTTGTAAATCACTTGCCTTCCCCTTGTGCAAAAGTCTCAGTATAGCAGAGACGAGACTAATTCTTCAGAGCAGGGTGTACGAATTTCTGCCTGCAGTGTGGAAGAATGGTTTCTTCTGAAATGTCTGGTGCCCTGCTGTTTCACTAACGACAAAACCTAGTGATGTGTGAAAGGTACTTGAGCAGCTTGTAATATAGGCAATAATGCTGAAACGTGGAGTAACAGCAGCTCTGACTATACAACTAAAGGGTTTCCGGTAGCATGGGCAGCCTTGCAAAGGCTGTCAGAGCAGCAAAAGGATCTAAGTGTCAGGACTAGTCTTGTGGTTAGAAGCTGCTCTCTACACCAGTTTTTCCCCATCACGAGAGAAGAAAGAGAGCTTTTGGATAAGATACATCTAAATAAAGCAAAAGGAAGCCATCCAAGGTAGGAAACATAAACTAGCACTTTTCAGTGCCTTGTGTTTGCTGGGATGCAAGGTATTCTGCAGCTTGAGAATAGTGTCTGTCTTGGTGCTGCTTGTGTTTGTCTGGGGCTGCTGGTTTGCTGAGGCAGGTTAATCATCAGTGCTCACTATCTGAACTTGGCTAGGTAAGTGTTAATTGGTAGTTGGCTTAGACTTTCTGCTTTAAAACCAGGCATCATTAAAAATACTATCAACAGATAAATGGCAATGCAAACCTTTTTGACTTTAGCTTTTAGCCTTTTCTGTAGCCTAATTGTGGTGTTTTAGATACATTCACCTTCTTTTTCTCCCACCCTGATCCTTCCCCTTTTTCAACTACCACTTCTTTCCAGAAAGAGATACAGAGCTACACGTACCCATATTTGTTAAAAACTCTCAATTGTTGACATGGCAAGAAAAAAACATATTAAAAGGGAACTACTGGTATAGTTTTACACTGTAAATCAGTTGTTAGGTTTATTGAGGAAGAGCACTGAGTAGCATCTGGTGATAGCATAAGCCTGTTACATTTTTACCAAAGTAAGGGGTTCTGCAGGCTGTCTCTGAATAACACAAAAGAGAAGTTGAGAATTGGAGGGAGACTGATTGACAGAGAATAGAGAATTACTGTTGCAGGTTTTATGGGTTCTTACACTTGCTTGCTTGCTTTTCTGCTGAGAATTTCTCTCTTGTGTATAGAGAAAAGTCCCTGCTAGTGCTGCTGTGGGTTTGTGAGTGTTAAGAGTTTTAGCGCATATTTGACTCCTGAGCCTGGCAGACAGGTGAATGGCATCCACTGCCTTTTCCCATTATGCAAAAATGTAGTACAAATTAAATACCTTGACCTATCCTAATTGATTGATTAAAGTATTGAAACAGTGATTCTAGTAGCCACCTTGATACCTTCTGAGCCTCAGACGTGAGCAGCACTTGGTGTGCCAGTTACGATGCCTAAGTGATGTGTTGCTGTGGTGATGCATTATTATCTAGTACTGTTTGCCAGCAGTGGAATATTTTGATAGTGTGAAATGTTGCACTTTTTGTATGTCTTTAGTTCCTCATCCTATTCCTTTACCCAGTGTCTTTCATTTCTGGTGGTCTTCTGACTCATGCCTGGGGCTCTGCAGTGCCCTGTACCTACTCGTGATCCAGCAAAAGCACCTCCCTCCAGCTCTTCCCTGTAACCATGAAAGTGGTGCAGCAGTGAAGTGCACTTAGTGACAATTGGCTTTGTTGATAAAGTATCTCCAGGATGCTTTGGCCCAAGTGGCAACGCTTCAGTGTGTCTGCTAATAGCAGAGTCTATGTGACTCATTTCTTGTATCTTTAGGATTTTTCATCCTGCTAATCTTCAGCATTTTTTATGCTTCTTCAAATTAGTTTCCTCCCCCTCAAAGTAAAAACTTCAGAGTGGTACCTTGAAGTGGAAATTCGTGGATGCCAGGAAGGACTATTCATGTCAGTTCTGCATGTGACCGCAGCATTTCCAGTCTCAGCTAGATTTGGGGATCCAAAACATCAGTCTGTACTCAGGCACAGAATGTGAGACAGCTTCTGTCCTCAGATGTCTGAAGCCTGGATCACCACATCCAGCCTGTAAAGAGCTGTGCTGGCATCATCTGATAAATCATGCTGTCTCCCCAGGGCTGTTTGCTGTTGGTTGCAGCTTCATTCTTCCCATCTGAAGTGGGTGGGCTAAATGCACATCTGCAAAGTCAAAAAGAAAGGGGACTATGTCTGCAAGTCATCTTTCTCCTTCACTCCCTCTCCCCTGTCAAGGGATGGCAGAAATGAGAGCCAGCTGCAGCTTCTCTTGGCCCATAAGTGGGTTTTAAGGAGTGGGAGAGGAAAGTGTAAAAGCAAGGAAGGAGATTGTTGAGCAAATGGAAAGCAGAAACCTCTTCCAGTCTCAGTGGGTGGCAAGAAAAATTTTGCGTTACAAAAGCAACTGGGTAGAAAATCAGTGATTTTAGGAATGGCAGGCCATTTTGGTTTACAAGTTCAAGTACCAAATTCTGTGGAAAAAAAAATTACACTCTTGGCCTTCTTCAGCTTTTGCCTGACTCTGGCAAGGCTGAATACTCCTGAGTGAGAACTTGTTTGCAGATGTCACAGAATGAGATTACATTTGTAATAGTGCTGATTTTTCTTTCTGTGTTTTCTTTTTCTTAATTCTTTCCTTTAGGGGTTTTTAATTATTTTTTTATTTCTCCCACAAGCATTAGAAGCTTCTTCTGAGAGCTCAGTATATAGTAAGTTACTATCGTTGAGAGATAAATGTCCCTGTTGGTACATTTGATCTGCACTTTATACCTGGAAGCATAAAGAGTGTGTGGGAGGCAGTAAAAATGACTCAAATGTGGGTGGGAATTCTCTATAAAGTACAGCAAGATGAGCCAGAATCCAGACAGTATGAAATAACTGTACATAGGAGACAGATAAAGCTGTAAGTAATGCTGCAGGTGCATGTGTTGAACGTTTCACATGACTGTTTCTTGGCATCTAGTGGGGTGATAAATTAATCCAGTAAGGAGAAGATGAGGAGAAGGATTGATTCAAAACATTACACTACATTTAGGCTGGTGTAAACCCTATTGAAAAAGGTTCATTTGCTCTGGCACACTGCTGAAGTGACTCAGTGGTGAGTCAGGTCCACTGTGACTAAGAGAATTAGTAAGAGTTTTCCTCCATAAATCTCTCTTTGTCTCCTGGCTCTCACACTTTTCTCTCCTCAGCGCTGTTGGATAACATAAGCAGTAGATATTTTGCCAAATACCTCTGCTTTGGTTATGTTGCCTATCCCTTCATATCCACTAGATGACATGACAGCTGTTTACTGACTTAACCATTATTGTATACAGCTGTTACTGAGTAAGCCCTCAAGCTCTTTTGTAGCAGGTGTAAAACTCTGGCTTTGCTAAAAATGAGTGGAGATTTTATGTGGTTACACTTAAAGCTGCTAACTGAGCACAGTATTCTAGTCCAAGTAGGAAAAGTTACCTAATTTTCTGAATGTCATCACTCTCATTTGAAAACACACTATAACATCCAGTTTATGTAGCCAGTGTAAACCATGTAACATGCCATAATATCCTGAGAGGCTGTGCAGTCTCCATCCTGGGAGGCTTTCAATATCTGACTGGACAAATTCATGAGCAGACTGATTTGAATTGAGCATCAACCTTGCTTTGAGCAGGAGGTTGGATTAGATGACCTCCTGAAGTCCTTCCCAACCTCAATTATTCTGCCATTCTGTAGTGCACTTGCACATTTCCTGACTTTAAACTGAATTATATTTCTGCTAGCTGTATTACAAAGTTTGCTTGAAGAAATCTGTGTCTGATAATTAATGAAAGTGGACATCCATGTGAATGGAAATTACTCAGGAAATAGAGACAAAGTGTAGAAAATAGAATCAATTATTGTCTAACTGAAGTTTTAAACTTCTCCCCATCACCATACTACCTAAGTATTTTTTCCCCTTCCCATCCCAAACAAATAGTCACCCTTCCACTTAAAACAGGTAGCACCAGACAAGTTGTATGTCTTTTGTAAGAGGTTTAGTTCTTCCTTTCAGGGTGAGAAGCTGCCTGATGGAAAGGCTTATTGATTGATGGTGGTTGTGTGCTTGATTCTGTTTCCCTTTGCTGGAACAGGTGGTTGTCTGGTGATGACCCAACTCTCTGATAAATTTGTTCCACATGAAATGCTTTTAACTAAGAGTGCTTTATACCAATCTTCTGTGGGCTTTGTTTCTGGGTCATGCAACTGCACCATGCCTTGGCATACCAGCAGGCTAAGTGTTCTGTAGGCTGACTTCCATTAGCTTTGTTCAGCATAGGATACAGTTAGGACCTCAGTTGGAGTTTTTAGAGGATGGCCAAATTTGGACCTACCTCGATTGATAACACTCAGTGGTTATAATGCACTATTGCAGCAATCTGTATTGTAGTATACCCAGAGGATGGAAAATATGCTTTGATGTGATTGAATCACTGCAGAAGTCTAACCTTTTCTCACTTCCACAAACTCTTTACTCTGAGCAGCAGATGTCAATTACCACTGTGCATTTTGAACAAGATAGATATTATTGTTGATATTGTCATCATTATTATTATTGTTTATTCTTAGAGGGAAAAGTTTACTGAAAACTTTTCATTCATTCTGAGGAAGGGAACCAAATAGTTACAAGTTCATTTAATACATTAAATAATACTGCCTACTTCCTTCCCTTTACTAGCTACTTTACTGAATAATGCAGTGAGAGAGAATGTGCTTAGACCTCACTGGTGAGAGGTTTGTGAGAAATCTTGAGTCTTCTTTCCAGGACTCAGATCATGCTTCGAGCTTTAGGCTGCTCTGCTTCAGTTCCTCATGTGTCAATCTGTTAAGGAGTTGTCATTTATCCACTGCAGTAAAAAATTATATCAATCACACCCCTAGCAGTGGCATGAGAGGCCAGGCAAGCAATGTCATTATGATAGAGTTGTAATTATACATATCATCTCTTATATATTCTACCAGCTCATCAGTTATTGCAGCCATAGCCAGAGAATGAGCAGAGATTTTTGCTGAACTGTCAGCAATAATGTAGTACCTCTTTCCTGAGTGATGACAGCTAATTTAAAACCCAACTTTACCTAGTTAAGATTATTCCTTCCAGCATGAATTACTCTAGTTTTGCTAGTGTTGCATCTTTCCCAGGCCTGGGATTCATATTGCTCTGCAAACTGAAGGGTAACAATCCCTTGCTGTCTTCAAATGGTGCTTTAAATTATGTGATTCACATTTGTCACATCAGATTCATTCTTTATCTAGTTCAAGCCCTGAAGTTATGAGAGCTGAGAAGAGGCAGTTGTATGTACTCTGTTGCAGAACTTTCTGATCTTGTTTGAGGTGAAGCATGGCTTTACTTGTCAGTGTGCAGTGGGACAGGTAGCAACACTGTGGGGCCATGCTTAGGTCAGGGAGTGCTGGGAGGTCTTCTGCTCAACAGGGAGAATGTTCCTCATGTTGACCCAGCTGAGAAGGCTCTGCCTCCTCTGCAGAGGAGATTTACCATTCAAAGCAGTTCCTTATACCTGTGGAGAATGAAGTAATTTATGAATTACCTTGTCTCAGAGTGCTAAGGACTGCTTTGACTCTACCTTAAAATTGCACACCAAGACTTTGGCTCGGTGATGGTGGAGAGCTGGTGTAGTCACTTGAAGAGAAATTACTGTGTTGCGAAGGACATGCTTTACTGTTCAGGTTTGAGGAACTCTCAGATGAGAAATAATCTTTAAATTAATCTTCATAATACTGTCTTCATATCTGGATGCCTGGGCACAAAGACCTGGTGTGGTCTTGAAGTAAAGGTAGGATATTGAGAGGGTTTCTTACAATGTGCCACTTGAACCATAAAGAGATCTCTTGGAGAGGAATGTTGCATCTTCTGTGCTGTGTGTGATGGTATTTTATTAAACACTGAGACAACAATCTGTCAAACTAAGCTTTCAAACTGTGCAAAGAAGTAACCATATGGTAAGGAATTTGCTGCATTAAAGTCACTCACATCAATATAACCAAGAAAAGAAAAATAGAGGACATCATTACATCTAAGCTGAAAACATACAACAGTTGCTGCTCTAAGCTTCTAAAATTTCTGAGTTCTGCTGGAACCAATTGTCCATCTGGGAGAAGAAGCCTCTGAAATAATCTGGAGAGATGAAAGGGGCACTGATGGAAGCTTCCATGGCATGTACCCAAATGAGGTTATGATTTACATTCAGACCCAACACACCCAGGTCCTAGGTTTGAATATAATTTATGGCAGCTAATCAAGCTAACTGTATAAACATATCAGGGAACATTATTAGTTAATTCCAGCATCAATCCCTGGCCTCAGATTCAGCAATCACCTCTCATTCAGGAGGATGGTGTGATCTGTTTTAGATACTTAGAGATGAAGAGCCTGCCATGTCTTGTCTTCTGTGCTTTGATTAGAAGAGTGACAAAGAAAAAAAAAATTAGAGAGGAGGAAAAAATCACTGTCAGCACTTAGAGTATATTTAAAGTTTGAGTATGTCCCATTTTAATTCAAAGATGGTATGCAAAATCCTGGTTATCCTGCAGTGAGCATCAGCCAAGGGATCACTACACCTTTCTCCCTTGGTTTTTCTGTCATAAATGTAAGTTATAAAAGAGGTCTCTGTGGCATTATACAGCTAGCTGATATTGCTATACAGAGTGGATTAAAATGATGGATTTGGTTGTACTGTTAAAATTGGGGAAATAGATTTTATTCTGTGATGCATCTAGGTTATCTGAGAATGTGTTCTGACAGTTTACTTGAGCAAAGGAGAAATTGAATTCCCCTAGAGAGTGTTAGCCTGGGAGTTGTATGAGCTGTGCTAAATCAATTGAATTATTGAGGCTATGCATTGCATTAGCAAAGCTTGTGTAGTACACATCTTCCATATGAAATACTTTACAGCTTGATATTCCAAACCTAAGTTTATCTGATGATAATTAAATACCCTTCTGTGCTTGAACACCTGCACTCAGACAAGCAATTTTAAACCTGAGATTTAAGCCCAGTACTGATGCTTCATGGTCTGATACTTTGAGGTGTCAACACAGTTAGTAGTTTAGTACTTGACGTGTCTAAAGTTGTGAAAGTCACTCAGTGATCTGCACAAATGACACCATAAGAAGAGTGAACTGGCACACAGCTGTTGCCAAAAAGGCAATTCAGATGTGATGCATTACTCTTCCTTATTGCTGATTTGAAATGCAGCAACAAGTTTTCAGGGTTGAATCAAGTTTAACATAGAGATTCTTTGCTTTAATTTTACCACACCTCTGTATTTGGTATTGTGAAGGGCAAAACAGGCCCCAGACACAGCTGGTGTTCTTTAGTGTAAATACATCTGAAAGCTTTGACATTCAGTCAGTGGAAAAGAGTAAGACAAGTCATTCCTGTAATAAGAGTGTTGAATTTCTATATTAATAGAAGAAGGCTTTACAGTGCAGTGCTATGAGAGCATATTTACATGCTGAAGACAGTGGAGCAGTGCTTGATAGTCAATTCTTGAAGGCACACACAATCCTAGTAGCACTTTCAGATGAGTAGGTTAGATGATGTTCTATGTGGTCCAAAATGTGCTTATTTTTAACTCCAGAAGAATTTCTACTGAAGTCAGACTTACCTTAACTTTAAGTTAAACTTAGTTTAATTTAGCTTTAAGCTTTAGGGTTATTTGCTCTCCTGGCTTTTGTTCATAATGGAAGTGCCATTTACCTTAAGCCACTTAAACTGTGGGCCATTCTGTCTAGCACAGAAGAGCATGGGGTCAAAGAGGAGGAAGGAGATGCAAAGAGTCCTGCATAAATCCCTCAGTCCAAGAATCCTGGCACCTTTGGTTGTTTTTTTTCAATAGAAACTTCACCCTTGTGTGTGTTACACATTGGTGTTCTGACATAGATAAGCCCTTGCTCCTTTATAGCAGGGAATATGTCTCCTCCTGAAGGACACACTGATGTCACAGGTTAAACAATTTGAATTAATGGGGGGATAATTTGGATTTATGAAAGCTGATGAGTTACTAAGGTGCTTGGAGCAAACTTAGGGCTCAATCCTGTTCTTATTCCAATCAATGAAACTGGTGGTATAAAATAATGTTGATAAATCTCAGAACAATGGGCAAGCTCCTGGCTTGTCTGTGTGAGGGAGCTAGTGCACAGCAGCCAGAAATGTTAGCACTGAACTTGTAGTCCTATAGGAATGCCAGACACATTCCTCATGGAAACCTTTTAGTACCCATTACCTGCACTTTCAAAGCAGATGCAAACATTCCTTGCACAAGATCATTTTTTGTGTGCATTAAGGTTATATATTCAATATGATCATGATGAATATGCAGTTGAGTTGCAAATCCATGCTCAAGGTTATGACCTTCATCTTCCTTGTGCAGGTAAGTCCTAAGCTACTTTGCATTTGGTGTACAGTATGGTTCTTTACAGGGAAAATGTGTTCACTATAAAAAATTTTAACTGTAAATTCAAAGACTTAACTATTGCACATTAACTTTTTTTGTGTGTGTAGGCAAGACCATAATTACATTTAAAATCATGAATTGCCTATTACCAAAAATGGGCATTTTTATTGTAGGAGATTATTGAACTAATTGGCATTAACTTACTTACTCTAATGAGTCATATTCTAGAGGATAAAAGGAAAACTGCAAAATTGATCAGTTTACTTAATCACTTGTACCTTTTTTCCCAAACAGGCAGGAGAAAAACATTATCACCCAACGTGTGCACGATGTGTCAGGTGCAGTCAGATGTTTGCAGAAGGAGAAGAAATGTATCTTCAAGGTAAAAACAAAGCCAAAGCCAGTTACACTTGGCAGCATGACCCTCTTGACCATACCTGCTAGCATGGCTGAGCAGTTCTGGATGTATTCTCACTTAATAACTGCCAAATAAATTGAAGAATGAAATATGTAGGCTAAGGAAAAGAAAAAACAAAGCCTTGTTGCCTCTTACCTATTACTTCTCTCACTGTTCAAATCCAGTAACAAGTGTGAATCACAGAAAGGAGGAGTGGTAGCAGTTATTTCCTGCAGATGGAAGTACTTGACAGTGAAGATTATAACATTTCCCATTTGCTAAAAAAAAAAAGTGATTTTTCTGCAGTGATAAATGGTCCAGATGAAAGTTAACAGGCATGCAGGACAGAAGGCTCCCTAAAGCTGCTGCTGCAGTCCTAAGACCAGTTCTGTACCCATTGCCAGTTGGGATATGGGGAGAAAACTGGAAGGTCCTTACCTGAATTTGCCTGTCAGACCTAAGGGCCCTTAAATATGGAGAAGAGATCTAGAGAGGGTATAGAGAAGGGATAGAAAAATGATTAGGGTACTCAAACACCTCTGTTATGGGGAAGGGCTGAGAGAGCTGCATTTGTTTAGCCTGGAGAAGAGAAGTCTGAGAGGAGTTCTTATTATTGCTTATAAATACTTAATAGGTGCATACCAGGAGAATGGGGCCAGTCATTTCTCAGTGGTGCCCAGTGACAGGACAAGAGGTAACAGGCACAAACTTGAACACAGGAAGCTCCATCTAAACATAAGGAGGAACTTCTTTCCATTGAGGATGGTAGAGCACTGGACCAGGCTGCCCAGAGATGTGGTGGAGTGTCTGTTTGTAGAGAGAGTCAAAATCCACCTGGACATCATCCTGTGCAACCTGCTCTAGGTGAACCTCCTCTGCTAGAAGGATTGGACTAGATGATCTCCAGAGGTCCCTTCCAACCTCTAACATTCTGTGATTCTGTGAAGAGGATGCCATGGAGCTGAAGTTATTGCCACACCATATGCCTATACCTTCTGCAGCCATAAGGTTGCACAGGAGAAATGCAGTGTGTCTTGTCAGGGAATTTCAGTGGTACTAGGGAAGGACTTGAACAGTAATTTATTCAACAGAAAAAAAAGAAGTTATTTAACATAGATATGAGCTAAAATCTATAGAACATATGTAGCAACTTGTAGCTGTGCAAAAAGACACTGATCAAAGAAAACCATGTCTACACAGTTAAATACAGGGTTGGACACCAGAGAAAATGAAGGCTTTTGTCTATGTCTTTGACCAGCAGTATCTTTTCAAAGGAAAACAGAAAAGAGAAACTCACTAGGATGTGGGAACTACAAGACTAAAATCACATGCTTGCTCAGATCTGTATTGCAACTTTGCAATTAGCTCCAGTTTTCTAGAAGCATACTTTGAAATCATTCATTAAGCTGGAAAAGCTAGACTTTGTTTAAAACACAACAGTGGTCTCAGTAAAATCTAGTTATAATTTAGTATGTTATTTGAAATGACAATTTTATTGTCACTTTGGTTTGCAACAAGAACTAGCTCATTAAAGGACATAATGATGCTTGTCTATGCTCATGGATTCTCCCTCAGGAGCCAGAAAATGCTGTGGTTCTTCCAATTGCAAAGTAGCTTAGAGTACTAAAATCCCCTGGGAAATCAATGCTTTAAAAATAAAGATCAAACTACAAATTTGTTTCTAGATTTCCAGACCTTTGAAACTGGATTACACAAGTGAATCTTTTTGTTAAGTTCAGTTTGTTACAAGGGTGGATATTTGTGAGGTTTTGTGATGCTCTTTAGTTTAAATAATTGCAAAGTGTGCTCAGGTCCTGTTAATCTAGACCCATCTTAACTTACTTTATTTTCTATTGCATGAAATATTCATACCAGCTTACTGTCATACACTTTTTGTCTTCACATGAAGAACATTTTCTCTTAGAAACTGGTGTTAACTTCATGAAAGATCTGTGAATAAGGTGTTTGGAGGGTTTTACAACTTATTCTTCATCCTCTTTAATAAACTACTGTCAAGTTCCTTTAGGTGTTGCACACTCCTTAGCAGAAATTGTGTTCATTGCTCATCTAGCAGATGACTTTTAGGTGAAAGGGCATTTTTCTTCTGTGTGAAAAAGTTTCCCAGCTTGTTTTGCTTGACCACAATGAAGAGTAATCCAAAAAAAGCTGATCTAAATCCTTCTTAAAAACATTGGGAGATTTACATCAACTTATGTAGCAGCAGTTGGGACAAGCACTTTAATTGAGCAAGCTCAGACCCACTTGTAATTCAAAGATAAATAAGTTGCTATGAAGATGTTTCTTAGTTATTCAATCCCAAGAAACTCCAGTAAATTAGTAAACATAATTTATCTGCTCTGTACTTATAGATAGTCTTTTACTGCTTGAATCTGGGTTCATCTGGGATTTTTTTTGTGTGAAATAAATTCTAATGATCTCCATCTGTCTTCTGGGAAATAGACTTTCTGTTTGTATCTTGTTTCCAAAATCCACTGGTTAGAAAACTATCAAACTGCTGTGAAAACAAAGCATTTCCAATAACTCTTCTTGGTGCTCTCCACCCAGTGTAAACATTAAATGTAACAGAAAGTTTCTCAGTTTCCCATTTAGTCAGGCAGAAGTTGCAGTGCACTGATATTATTTTAACTGCAAAGCTTTAGTTTGTGCCTCATCCAAGCTCTGGCTGGCATAAACAAAAAGGTTTCTTTGTTCTGTTCAAATTTATACTTTTTTATGTAGTTACATTCCATTTCCATTCAACACTGAGTATTGAACAGTGTTCTACTTTTTAGTTGGTTTTCCTTTATGACTAATGCAAAACTATTTTCTTTCTTGCACTTAATGTTTACTTCTATATATCTGTAGTTCATAATCCATTCTTCAAAGCTTACATGCAGTACAGATGGGTTCATTCTGTGTTTTCTGCTTCCTCCAGGATGGATATTCCCTTGAATTTATTCAGTACCTTAGTTTTTAACTTGTAAGAGACAAACATATAAGTCAGAAGGAAAGTCTGGATTTTCAGCTGCTGTTAAAAGCCACAATGCTATTCCATCCCATCACAGTGTGCTGTGACCACACTATTCCAAGAATATGTATAATGACAGTGCAAAAAACTCTAACTACATGCAAGGAAAAAAGAAATTACCATGAGAGTGGAACAGGTTGTCCAGAGATGCTGTGGGGAATCTCCATCCTTGGATACAGGCAGAACCTAACTGGGCACAGCCCTGAGCTGCCTGCTGCAATGGGATCTGGAGCTGATCCAGGGATCCCATATGACACTTCTTAGGTCTCAGGTTTGGATGGTGATCTCACATATTAAAGTACATTTAGCTTTCTGAAGTGCACCTAGTCTTTAAAATGTGTGTGAGCAGGCTTAGTGATCCTGACAGCTTGTCAGTTTTAGCTTGGAAAGTATCCGTGAAATAGTGACTGCAATGGAATCAGTCAGGATGCTGTGTCTTATAAAACCTTATAGGAAAGTTTGATAATGTTCTTATTTTAAGCCTTTTAAGGTTGTTGTTGGGGAACTAAATTAAGCAGAACTTGACATTTACTTTCCAGGCACATCGATTTGGCATCCAGTTTGTAGACAAGCTGCAAAAGCTGAAGAAAAAAGCAAGGTAAAAAGACCTTATTTTTACCTAGTGTTGTTCTTTATCATCTTGTTCTCTATCCCATTTTGCAGCAAACATGGAGGGAAGGATTTGAAATTTTTTTCACGCCAGTAATGTAAATTCTAAGTGACAGAAATAGAGTAACGTAATATAAATATGCAATGTAATAATGTAATATAAATATTCTGCTTTTACTTAGTGATTAAAGCTATAGCTTCAGGAGAATGCTGACCTAAGAGTTATATGTATAAACTGAATAAGGAAAAATGTGAAAATATGAATAAGGAGAAAAAAAGTTAATTTTTAACTTCTGTCTGATTGTGATGTGATGAGTGTATGACCTCTTTTTGTGTAGCTCTGCACTTAAAAGATCAGAGAACTTCCACTTTTTTTTCACACACACAAAAAAAATCTCCTTGGAATTTCTTTTCTATTATTTGTTTGTAAAATGTTGGCAAGCCAGCCCCAACTTAATTTAATCTCTGGCTTTAAGTACCTCCTTAAGTTGGATGATTTGTGCATCTGTCTGTGTGCAAGGGCACAAGGGGCAAGTTCTGGCAACATGAATAATTACAAGGTTAGCAGATGAATAAGCTGCCCCTAGGAAATGAAGAATTAATCTGTAGCTGGGAAAATGATCCCTCTGAAGTGGTGGGACTGAGATAAAACTCTCTTATTTAATGTGGAGGCCAAGCATGGGGTTTTCTAGTTCTGATGTTCTCTGATGCTCCAAGTGCTACCTTTGGTATCCTTGTTGAAAAAAGCTTTTTGCTCTATTCATCAAGGCTTGGACACAAAGCACATGGGACAAGTCAGAACAGCAGGCAGCAGCTATAAAAAGAATGTTTATAAATCTGGTGTGTTAGCAAGTGCAACTTTAACTAAATTACAGTTCTGAAGAAAATTTGGATTGGGCTTTACCCTGAAGGAACTTGGCTATATTTTTTGTACTCATGTTTGGGAAGCAATTACTCTGGTATTCTCCATGGTAAGCTCTGAATATCAGATTAGTAGCATTTCAGTATAAAATGTATAATATGTGTATATTTAAGATTGTCAAAATACTTTAATAAGTGGTGCTGATTCAGCCTAATATTATTTAAACAATATTTCAGACTTTCTAAGGATCCTTTTCTTGCTGAGTAACTGATCAGAGAGGTGGAAGCTTACCAACTGGTTTCTTATTTAGGATGCTCTGCATTTTCAAGAGGTTAATTTAATTGACCAAAAGTATTCTTTTAACTCTTTGGAGCGCTGTAATATGCCATTTTTGAGTAGTAAAGGTTCAACTAAATGAAATGTCTCCCACACTCTTTTTGAGGGAAGTTACTCTTTCTCTTCCTCTTATTTCTGATCTCTTTCACTTCTCCTGTCATAGGAAACAAGGACTTCCTCTGAGAGTATTATTTCTGTACCTGCTTCAAGTACATCAGGTTCCCCAAGCCGTGTGATCTATGTGAGTATTCCATAGTGAAATTCAGTCTGTGGGATTGGGGAAACCCTGTGCTTCCCTCCTACACTTTAGCACATTGTGTGAAAGTTAGTCACCAAACCACTGCAGTCAGTGATTCCTCTGAAGTGGAATTTGCTTTCTCACCTTTAAAATGTTTGAATACTGCATTTGCCATAGCAGAATTCTGGCAGTTTCCTCTTGTTTTTCTCTTGTGGTGTATTTATAGCACTTATGTTATAACTGGAGCCAAAGCATGCAGAATATACCACAGTGCTTTCTAAAAAGAAAAGTTTAAGTAAACACTGCAGCCCACAGGTAGATTATAAGCTTAGATTTGAACACAGCTTGTCTAAATTGAGCTCTTGAAGCCTGCATCTGATTGCCTAGGAGAACACTCATGCATGTGATTGCAGGACTTGGACCCTGACAAGTGCCAGTCCCTAACCTCAGAGGACCTTTGATGTGTTTATGGTTTAAGAAGTGCTAGCTCTGGAAAGCTTAGAAAATTTAAGATATGATAAAAGCTTATGCTGAGTATTTGTTCACTATTGGGTGAATTTTGTGTATCGTAATTGCTGTAGCTAGTGTCCATGGTCAAATTCTCAAGGGTACTACCAAGTAGGTAAAAAATATTCACAAGTGTGGCATGATCCATACAAACATCTCTTGGAAATCTTCATTATTCCCAGGGCTGTTCTTTGTCCTGTCCAGGTATCCCTCAGGTAGGCTCATTGGGTTGGGCCATATGCAGGAGAAATTGCTGGAGATGTGGTTGACTGCCAGGGAAGTTATTACATAAAGATTGAAGGCTTTTATCTGCTACACTGAGACAAGCCAAAAAGTGCCTTGGAGCAAAAATTGTCTTCTTTCTTCAAGAAAAATCTGTTTTGAATGCAATATACCCTTTATCTGAGTAAGACTGAACTAGAGATAGAGGAACTGCCTCTTTATCTAAATGCTTATCAATGTTTGAGTTCTCCTTCCAGTAGAGTTCCATGCTGCTGGATGCTAGGAGTATATTACCAGTCAAAAAGCCTTTGCCTCAACTCCTGTGAAGACAATTCGTTGTGCTAGGAGCTTGTTACCATGTAAACACTTTCTTTGGCCAGATGGTCTCTATCTCTCCAGCCATGCACTACTTTATTGTTTTTATAAGTGTGAGCATTCATCTAAGATTTATATGGTTTTAGTGACATTTATCTAACTGTTGGATTATACTGTTTTTCTAGATGTTTGTGATTACAGCTTTAAATACACTTCACAGGCTGTTAAAAGTCAAGGACAAACCTCCATTCTTTTTTTCTGTATTGTTTTTTTTTTTCCAGAGGATATCAGTAAGTCAGCACACAGGTCTAATGTTTGTTTCTATAATATACTTCAGAGGCAGCTGGGTCTGTAAAAAAAATAAAGTTGTCCAGCAAATATGAGTCAATTAGGAAAAAAGATTCCCCAGAGGCATGCAAGTTCTTGCTGTATCTATCTCATCTCTGACTGCTTAATTGTCAAAGCTGTGAGATTGATTCAATCCTGGTTTGGCTTTCATGAAGAGGAAAGTAAAAAGAATTAAAACCATGCTTCTGGACTTCTATATTATCAAAATGATTCTTTGGCTATCTGTTGCATCTGTTTTCTGTTAGAGGAGTGTTATGACATACAGACATCCTCAAGATTTGTCTTGGGTGCTTGCTTGATTGGTTTTACCAAACCTAAATTAATGCTGCCACTGAAAGGAAGGAAGGTCCCCACCCACATGTAGCCTTGTCCTTCTCTGGGCATCTCTTCCCATCTCCTCTTTGGTGCTAGTACTAGTGGGTACACAGAGGTATAATCAGTCAGATTTGAGACCAGAGTCAGCTGAAAAATAACCCAGGAAAAACCTCCAGCCAACCAAAGAGTCAAAAAAAAACCCAGCCATCTCCATATCTTCTAATACTAAAGTAAAAGGCAGAGCAGAGTGAGAGGGAGCAACAGGACAGCCATTTTCAGCAGTGGTGTGGATTCAGATCATGAAAACCAATAGTCAAACTGTACCTTAGCAACTCAAGTATCATCTTGGACAAAAGAGATTTTAGAGAAAATGGTTAAAGCTTCCAAACCATGAATTCATGGTGATCATACTTTCAAAGGCATCAAGTGAGAGCAATGCAATCATGCTGAACAACTCTCCATCTCATGGGAGACTTGTTTCTGGGTCTTGGTTGAGTGGGCAGCTAGGGAAAGAAAGCTGGGGAAAGTGTTTTCATACAGATGGTTTGCTAAAGCCATACACCACTTTTTTTTCCTCTGTTGATATCAGACTTTGGTGTCTTCTTGCACTGAGAGAGGGCACAGGCCAGTGTTCTCTGAAGTTAATGGGCATCTTTTCATCATCTTTAGTGATATCATCATTATAGCCCAATTGAAATTTACCCAAGTGCTACTGTCTCTTCAGTCCCTAAATACCACTTAAAAATTAGTTGATTATGCAAGGCTTAAATGAAAGACCTTTTATATACTTAGATAAATTTTATGAAGAGAGAATTGGATGCTCCATCCTAATGTAGCCAACTGGAAGGTTTAGGTTAGGTTACATAGCTGTGTTTTATGTTCTCATACTAGGAATAGAAATCCCATTGTGTTTTTATACAGATCATATTTGCAATTATACAATTGTAAAATTGCAGATTCCAAATTACATAGATACTCTAAACTTAGAGCATGGTTTTAACAGAATCCAAAATACCAGATTAGTGAAGAAATGGCTTAAAGCTTCATGGCTGTAATTTCAGTCTTCCCTAGCATATTTGAATTCCACTCAAATATTTGAAAGTAGGTGAAATCATAGAATGGGCAGGTTGGAAGGGACCTTAAAGATCATCTAGTTCCAACCTCCCCACACTGAGCAGGGATGCCAATCACTAGACCAGGTTACCCAGGGCTGCATCCAGCCTGGCCTTGAACACTGCCAGGGATGGAGCAGCCACAACCTCTCTGGGCAACCAGAGAAATAAATAAAGTAAAAACCAGTATAAGCTAAATGTTTGTAGAAATGAGTGTTTAGAAAGCAGCTGTATCTCTAAGATGTTTTTTCATCCAAATTTGCCTACATTTTGCTATTTAAGATGAAAGAAATTACATAAGTAGGTAAGTTTTACTCCTGACAGTTCTGAATTCTAGTGGGAGGATCTCAAGTTGCACATCTACGGGGAATGATAGGAGCTAAAATTACTTTAATTCACATTTAAATATTCCCAATTCTGAATTTCATTGGGTTCACTAGAGTAATCTCCACAACCCTGGTTTACTTAAAAAAGAAATTCTCACAGCCTCCTTGGCCTTCTTTGTAGGTACAATGCTTCTCAAAGTCTTCCTGGAAGAGGCCTGATTGACAAACTCCTCCCTACCTTTCATGACCTGTCACTGCATTTGAGCTTGCCACCACCTTCTCAGTAGGGAAGGATTTATTTTCATTAGGGACTATTTTGGTGCTCTTTAGCTTCTTGAAGTAGCTGCAAGGAAGGTGAGATCTCTAGATTGCTGAAGAATCACATATTTGATTAAAACACATCTTTTTCATTAGATTTGAGGCTGAGAATATGTGATGGTTAAGGCAGCTTTGTTCTGCTTCCTCTTTCTCTGTTGCTTCCATTTGCACAAATTTATACACTGGTTTAGAAAAAAGGGATAACTGAAAGTTGTCATATTCAAGTTTTTCTTGTATGATTATCCTAATAGAAAACTTCCCTGGAAAATCTATTGAACTTTTCTTAGCTTAGACTATGAAAATATATAATCACTGCACACATAAATTTTTGATACTTTCATATTTTTGCATATGGAAAACATTATTACACTTTTATAGCTGATCATAAATTTTCAGAGAGTAGCAAGATTCACTCATTTTGTTGCCAACAAAGAGCTCATCATTCTGCAAAGCCTGAACTGGGAACGAGACAACTGCACTGCCCCTTTCTCCAGTCTCAATGTGGCCAACTTGACATCATTTCTGCAAGGCAATACAGGCTGGATACACTTTTGGTGCAAGTTACCATTATCCTAAGGATAATCTGTGCCAGTGTGGCATTTTGATAATTATACTTTTGGAATAAGCATAGTAAGAGGAGAATGGGGAGTGACACAGCCCTTTCCCTCTTCTGGCTGTGAGTCTCATGAAAGGATCTGAACTTTACTGAAGTGGCATCTGTAAGCTTACAACCAATCCACTATGGTGCAAATCTATCATCATCTGCTGGTTTGTGACCCATAATTAAGGGCTACTTAGACATAGTCAGGAAAGGAGGTGAAACTGTGGGACACAGCTGAATGGGAGAAATTAAAGACCTGACTGATGTTTTTCAGCATCTGGAGAGTATATGTTGGCAATACATATTTGATTATTCACTGCTGCTTATGGTAGGGGGAACCCTGCACACCAAAACCACTTCAAAGGAAGGGTGATTTGCCTGAGAAAGACTACAATATCTGTCCCTCATGTGTCTCTGTGCGGCTAGCAGAGAACCAGAGTGATGCCATGCTACTCCTAGTAGCCAAATGTGAGTGATAGAGAAGTAGAGAGCACTAGTATCTAAAAAGAGAACAGCAGTACTATTTAGCATTGTGTAGTAAATATAAGAGGTTTAAATGTGCACAAACAGAAAAAGTGGATTAATATTATGATGATGACTTTTCTGCCTATGCTTACCTGTCCTTTTCTGATTGCATCCTGATAATAATCTTTCTTATTCTCACTGCTTTCTTTCCTCCTTTTCTTAGGCAAAGCTTGGAGATGAAATTCTTGACTACAGGGATTTGGCTGCTCTTCCTAAAAATAAAGCCATCTATAACATTGACCGCCCAGATATGATCTCGTACTCTCCATATATCAGTTACTCTTCAGATGACAGGCATAGTTACGGGGAGGTACTGAAACATGGGTATTTTTTTCACTATGAGTTTGAGATTTTATGTGCATCACTAAACATGCTGCTGAACACTCTTGAACGTGTGCATAATGTCAAAAAAATAAAACAAACAAAACCTGACTTTTATAACTTCAGTTAATTGAGTTATAACATCCATTCATCCACAAGACCCTCCAAAAAAACAAGTGAGATGTTCATTTCACTTTTCAGTTTGTGGGAATTGAAGAATTCCTTTCTGTGATCTTTCTTTTTTTTAAACAGATGACATGTCATTAAAATATATTTTGCTCTGAGAGGAATTCAACAGAAAAAACAAGAAGCGAAGCCAAATGTCTTTCATTATTTTCTTTCAAGTGTACCATGTTCAGTAACACAACAATGGTATCACTTTCCTATGCACAAAATTCTTTTAACTGTCCCTTTCTGAAGTTCATCCTCATGTCATGCATGAATTTCAACCTGTTCATATGGAGTTTGTGCTAATGAAATTTTATTTAATATAACCTTACTAAGTCTAGTTTTGAGACATATTTATATATAACTCCTGTCGTGCAAGTTAGCTTTTCTTCCCTAACCATATCTACCTTTAATTTGAATTTCTGATTTCTAATTTTAGATGTGTTTTTACAAATCAAACCTCTTAGATGTGTATCTTGCTGCTATACCTAGTATATGGTCTAGAATAGAATCCTGCTTTGTTCTCTATAGATGTAAGTGCATGGGTA
Organism: Bucco capensis; assembly: GCA_013396975.1. Classification (NCBI taxonomy): domain Eukaryota; kingdom Metazoa; phylum Chordata; class Aves; order Piciformes; family Bucconidae; genus Bucco; species Bucco capensis. The sequence continues at coordinate 482,129 of VWZO01018191.1, read as the reverse complement.
GAAATAAGTGCTATAAATAATACCTATACTATGTATAATAGCCCTGTTCCTATCACACCTTTTACATTTAGTCAGTACCACTAAAGTCTCGAGTACTGCTTTCAAGTCAAGTGCAGCACAGAGGTTGGGTTTGCAGATTGTCTTCGAAACCTTCTCTATACACTGTTGAACCACAGTAGCACCATTGTAATGAATCCTAACAGAAATAAGATTGTATCTGCTGAAGGGTTTAGATAGTATTTAGGTTTCTGATTTCACAAAGCTGAAAGCTGCTTGCTAGGCTCCTAGCCCTGAACCTATGGAGTATAAACACTGCCTTTCTATGTCAAAATTTGTGAGTGCTGATAATGTTTGTGGCCCTCCTCAAATGCTTGTTTACACCTAGGCTTGGCAGAGGTGCACAGACTAAACAACCTGCTGCCCAGCTCAGTCATTCCACCCACACCAAGGTGATTTGGGGCTTGTGCTTGCAATCCAACCATGCACATTTTCATGGTGCACCNGTCCCTTCCAACCTGGCCATTCTATGATATTGCTGGGGGAAAAAGAATAAAATCTTGTCTTCTAAATTTCAGCATCCTGGTGGCTACCTGTAGCTGCAACAGTTGCAGTAGATTTGCTCAACTAAGCAAGCATAGTGTTTAATTTTGAAAGGGTAATGAGTGAACAGAAAATAGTCAAATTATATAGTGTTTACTTAAAAATGAATTAACACAGATAGTTTGCTTTCCTTAAAACAGCCACCTCAGAACAATAAAGTTCTAGACTGGATTTTGGAGGTGCTTCAGTCCAGACTTGGGCTTGTGTGTAGTTTCAGGCAGTTGCTTTAAATGGGAGTTTCCCTTCTAGAAGCACTCTCCGTGGCACAGGGCTGGCCTCGCTAGACCTCAGGATTTTGTAGTAGAGAAATCAACAAAAGCTGCATATGAAATTACTTGGATCTTATTCCTTATTTACTTCTTTAAAAAAACAAACAAAAAAAATGCCCTAACTTAATTGACAGGTGTTTTTCCTGACTCTATCATGTGTTTGACATGGGTATTGGTATTTTAAGAGTAGTTCTCACAAGTAACATCATGCATGAAGTTGTATCACTAATTTGTTGTGTGTTGCTGTTTGCAGTCACCTCAGTTGCTCTCTCCAGCACCTACTGAGGTAATCCCCAATGCTTTTGTTCTCCTGTTCTGACCTGTTTTGTGATGGCATAAACCTGGTCATAGTGATAACCAGCAGTGTCTGAAATGTTTGCCTACTGCCTCTACAGTGCATGGGGTTTTACAGTTTATGTTTTTCACTGTGTCACTTGTGTTGAATATGTGCTCTGCTTCTGAATTGTCATCTGTATGCCTCTATCTCCACTGTCATCCATATCTCTGCATTCCAAAATAAAGATTGTACAGTGGTCACTTCTTCAAGCTCTACTAAATAAATTACATTGAGAGATATGATTTATGTTTACATTTAAAGCTGCCAGTGTGAATTGACTTGAATTAATGCTCAGCTTAATTTTATCTTCTTTTTTATTTTTGTTTTTTTGGGTTTGTTTTTTTTTATTCCACAAATAGTTAAACTATTTATACTATTTGTGCACACATGTTGTTAAATCATTTGCACATACCTGAACTTCTAGGTCTGTGTGTTTTGATGTGCTTTAATGATCAGAGCTAATCATTGTTTCAAGAAACATCACCTTGGAAGTAATGCTAGCATTTCACATAGTTTCACAGATAGTAACTCAGTTATATATCATAGGCCTGGCTAATTTCTCCATTATCCCAATTTTATATGTTGCAAAATTTTGGTGATAGTGGAGAATTGTGAATTTCCATTAAGGATTGTAAATCATGAACTTTTGCCATCAGCAAAGGTTAAACAGAGAAGTTAACCAATAGACAGGTTATTTAATTTATACAGATTGATTTTAATAAATATTAAAAATTAATGTGCTTTATTTAATACTGGATTTCATGAACTTGATTCACTGTTCCTTACAGAGACACAAAATACAATAAGGTAAGGTCTGAAACAATCAATATGAAATCTTGGTGGTTTGGAAGTTTATAATAATTTTCTTGTAATTAGCTAGCAATTCCTAAACTATATCAGTAATATTAAATTCCAAAAGTGACACTGTATAGAGGTTAGTGCTGCTGTGATTTGTGCTGTGGAAATACTCCTATCTTATCCAGCTTTGCCATCTTGCTGTCTTTTTCTCTTAAGAGTCTATGATGCTCAGGCATCATCATCCACAAACTTGTCACTAGTTATCTTGAAGGGCTTTTTATTCCATGTATCTTACTTCCATGAAAATTCTGCTGTATCATACAATTGGACACCTGCTATGGTATAGCATAGCATATCTTCACTCACTCTTACTGGAATAGGAAAGGGAAAGCATTTTTTGGAGTGTGACTTTCCCTAAGGGAGCATCTGCATCTGTTTTAAGCTGAAATTAACTCTTAAAATAAGAAAACTTGAATTGGCTTTCATAGATAGTTGTGGAAATTACTTTCTGTAAACTAATTTGCTAAGTAACGCTTTTACTGTTAAAAAGACACTACATGCAAATTGAAATTGTAATTTAATGAGGTATAGGGAGGGAAGGATTTGGAATGGGTGGGGATGGTTTTCAGTGGTTGAAGCCAAGGGTTTAGTGGCAAATCAGTTGCCTGCCTTGTACAATGCTACAGTATTAATGGTGATGATATAAGTGTTTATTTCACTTACCTAGCTAGTAATGAGCATGCTGTAATATGGTACACTGAACAGTTTATTCAATAGACATGGCTGTGATGTAATGAAGGCAACAAATGCTGATTTTTTTGTTAGCTGTAACTATTATGCATCCATTCATATGGGTACAAAGTGGCCATAGTACTATCACGCTGCCCTGATCTCATCTTCCACCCACCTGTGGTATGTTCAGAAGATTACACTGTCCTGAAGCAACAGTTTTAGAGTATATGTTCTTCTCACATTATATTGTCTTTTCAAATTCATGTGTGTGCTGACTTTCCTGGGAACATGGCTGTTCTCTGCTACTTGGCAGAGCTCTTTCAGTCGTGCTGCAGTGGTGGTGCTTGCAGCTGAAAGCCCCCTCATTCTGTTGGGGTTGCATGGAGCGTTACAGCAGCATCAACTTCCACCTACATGGCACAGAAAAAATGCCAAATGGTATATTCTGCCTATTTTGGAAGTTATTTCCCTTTGTTAATGGATATATATTTCTTCTCTTCCTCTCAGGGTGACCAAGATGACAGATCTTTCAAGCAGTACAGGACATCAAGTCCTAGCTCTGCTGGCTCTCTGGGCTATGGTCGCTACACTCCAACTTCACATTCTCCTCAGCATTACAGCAGACCAGGTAATTGAAAAGCAGCCTCATTTATTTTCTACAGTTTTCCACTACTTTATATTATCTTGTAAGTAGGGTAGACTCTGGTAGTCAGGGGTTTAAAGGTGGAGTAGTTCATTGCAGTGGTTTATTCACTGTGAACAGCTAACCACGGGGAGAAAGGAAACAGGTGCTTCAGGAATGGGTATCTAAGAAAATTGAAACAGGCATCTAGAAAGATTGATTTTAAGTATTTGTAAACAGAAGATATAACAATTTAAAGGACTTAATCCTAGTCTCAGCCTGCCTGAAGATACACGTGCAATCCACAGCTCTTTGAAGATGTGGCATGGTAGCAGTGAATGCACAAAAAGCCAAGAGGGTGCTCAAGTGACTTCGTATCCCTTCTTGTACCACAGGTTTGTGGTCTGTGTCTCCATTCCCCAGTGCAAGGGCTGGAGGAGTGACTAGTGGTTCTAATGGATGGATTTTGAAGGCCAAGTTTCTTTAGTTGAGAAGCTTATAGCAATGTTTATTGCAGCTTTGTGCTGTAGGAGCAGCTGTATTGGTGCTCTTGTTGCACAGAGATGAGAGGGATCACCTCCTTTGGACCTTTCCATGGAAGTCCCTTACAAAAGCCTGTTCATATCTAGGCACTGTACAGAGTTTTTTCTGTGGAAATAATCAACTAAATTGCTCAAAATTAATTCTAATTTTTCTCCACTTTGTCATTTGGGTGGAGAACACTGAACATTTCTTTGTGTCATATGATTTAATTTTGGGATGCACTATGATATATACACTGTTTTAAAAATTGGAAGTTCTTAATCTTTTCAGTGGAAATGGAAATTTTATGGGTAACAGAAGCAGTTTTTACAGGAATTTAATATTTGTATTACTTGAAGTCTTCAGCAAAGTGGAAATGAGATTGAGTACCAAAGATGTTTAAAGAGAGGAGAGATTAGTCTCCCCTGAAAGTCTGGCAGCTGTGTCATGCTTAAGCTTAGCTGCACACTGTGAAAGCAAGGAGGAAAGACAAAAGAAATTCTAAATTAATTGTCACATTTTACAGCTTCATTGAAAATTTAGGAGGTAGTCATCATAATTGCCTCTTTTAATAACTGCCATTAGTCCTCTAAAATGCATTGTAAGGATATTACTACAACAAAGCAAAGAGAGATGACTTTGGAGAATGTTTTCCAAGTACTTAATCACATGTCTAACTTTCAGAGCTCAAATAACTTCAGGATATTTCTTCAAATGCCTAAGTTAGCCATGCACTTGAGTGCCCTGTTGCATTGTTAATCCTACCAGAGTGCACTGGCAGTGGGAACTGGACCCACTTGCATCGCAGCTCTCAGCAGAGAGAAGGCTCTCCCCATTTCATTTCATTAGATCCATTATAAGCATATATCATTCCCTCTTGCAGCTTTTGAAAATGCAGATTTTCCCCTGAGTGCAGCTATGCTCTTTGTGGTGCCTTTTCTGGAATATTTTCTGATGCAGTACCTTATCAGTATTTTATATGATAGTCTTTCTGTCTGTAGAAAGCCCATGTCCATTGGCCAGCCATATAATATGGCCACTGTGGTGATTTTAGCCATAACCAGAGAAAGATGAAGTCTTAAAATACATGTTTTCTAAGCATCAGGAGGAAAATGTTCCTGAAGAAAAGGATGGCATTGTAATTTGTGGCTTTCAGTAAGTGAACTAAATAGTTTATTTTCACTTACTCTCTGTTGCCCCCAGCTGGTACTCAGAGTCTTGGTACCAGTAGCTGCATCTCCCTGCCCCAACACCCAAGCCTTACATCTACATTCAGACATCATTACATCCCTTTCTTCAAAGGTAAGGTCCAGGAATGCAAAACTGTGCTGTGATACTGTAGAATTATTCAGATGTGTTTCACTTTTATGTCTGTGCAAGCATGGCTTCCACTTGGATAAAATTTGTCTGAATTTTGTGCAAGTGCTTTTTTTATTGATGTACTGTGTAAGTTTTAAGAACTGAGTGGGTATGGGTTGTTTTATTTTTGCCTTTTTTTTTTTCAGTGAGTCTTAAGTGTCTTTCAAAGGGATGGAGGAGAAAAGGGTTAGCTTGTATAATGAAAATGAGAGAAGGAATAATTTACAAGTCTGTTCTAAAATACGTTGTTTACCTATGCCCTATTTTGGGTATGCTAAATAAATATTATAAGAAGCAGACACATTGGATCCAACATTGGTTGATCAGTTATCTAACCTTGTAACCTACATTTAGTTAATCTTTATAGTATTTGCAGCATTACCAAAAATTAAGCCAGGTCAGCTGGTGTAATCAGTGTAGCTGCACTGATTAGCAAATAATCTGTGCCATATATTATAAAACAGAGTAATCGAGTTTATTTTCTTTGTCATTTATCTTTCAGTGGATATTAACTTTTAATGACTTCCATGTTGCAGGTGTGAGACTGTACTGAGGAATGACAAGAACCTTTGAGGCAAAGGCTGGTTTTATTAGCTAGTTATTTAAATATTAGAAAGAGAAGACATTCAGCTGCCACATGTCTTCTCCTGAGTCTCTCCTCTCTAGTAACAATATGGACAGGGAGAAGACATGAATGGCAAACATTTTCAATGCCTGTTCCTTGACATTCATGTACTGGTTGATCTGATAAACCAAAACTGTTCTTCTTGCTGTCATAACCATTACAGAAAAGGAAGTGACCCTCTGCAGGAACCAGAATTGCAAACTCAAGTGACTAGCAGGCACTAATTGCCTTTAGAAAAAATAACTAGTGCATCTTCATTGGGCCCTAATGCATCCAGAAACAGCTCTGCCCAAAGTCAGCTGAGTTTCACTGATACAAACAGGAACAGAATCAGCCTCAGGTCTTCCAAATACGAGGAGAAAAACCTGATGAAATTAAACTGTTTGTTGCCATTTCAAACTCTACCTGCAGAGCTCCTTCCCACAACCACGAGCAGTCATCCTCCTACACACCTCTTGGAAGGCTGGCACACCCCCTCCTTGTATTCTCTGAGGCACTGCTCGAACAGTTTCTCCTCTGAATTTGGATGATGTTATCCAACCTGATGTACTGAGTAAGAAAAACTTCTTTTGTGTGGTGCAGTGCATGATTTCACTGTATGGAAAGCTCTTATTCAGAAGCCCACCTGCAGTTGCTTAGCAGCACTCCTCTTAAAATGAGTTTCTGTTCCCTGCTACCTGCTGTTTCTCAGAGCAGCACCATTTACTTAGTGTTGCTGTTTGGAGGAAGAAATCCTCAAGTGGCAGCTCCTTCTGCCCAAACAATTACTAGTAGTGTGATCAAAATTATACTATTTTCTAATTCTGCAGCACTTTTTATCAAGGAGCTAAAATATTTTGCTAGCAGTAGCTTACAGTGCCTCACAGCACTCCTGGGAGCCAGGTGAGCTTATTTGTAGTTTTCCTAGGTAGGTAATCCTGAGCCTTGCAGAGGTTGTGTAGATTATCCACTGTTCTACACTGAGTTAACATCTTAGTCCAAAAGGAGTCAAAAGATTTGTCCTCATCCTCCTCAAGGTCTCTGAATCCTTTTCTCTGCATTGTGGACTCTCTTCTTGCTTATCTGGAGAAACCTTTTGAGGATGTCAATGTATTTTGGGTTGTTTTTTTTTTCCTCTTCAAGTGGTTAGTGTGGGAAGAGTAGAATTCTCCCAACAGTTGCTTTGTGTTCAGACCAAGGTTAATGTTGCCACTTCAGTTTTAAAAAAGTGAAATCATGCTCATTTAAAAAAAAAATAAATGAATCCAAAAATGATACACTGCTTAGAAATAATCTTTATAGAACCAGCACTCATAAACAATATTTCTTTGGTCTTCCAGGAGACACAAATGTTATTACCTGAAGGAAATTAAAACAGGCAGAATCTTCCTTTTTACTTCATTGAGTTTGCTTCATATTCTTCCTAAGAATGACATGGTTCATAATTTTTGTAGCAAAAAATACACTTACTGAGTCCCTGTTCTTTCCTCAGAATACTGTAGTCTAGCTTCCATGAGGTGGAACAGGATGTGCTATTCATTGTCATGCAGACAAATGATTTGGTTGTGCTCTTTTAAGGAATTTTGTCTTCAGAATGTCTTCTATAAATCCTGTGATAGCCTCACTTCAAGAAAGCTTCATCGTTTGTGCCCTTGCCAATCACAGAGTGTGATATTCCATGGACCTACACTCGGTGTAACTCTTTCTCCTGAGGTGATGGTGGCTGTGCTGAGCCATGCTGGATTAATGCTTGCTTAAAATGGGATGGAGAGTATCTTGCCTTTCTAGCACAGGAGCATAAGATCCAAAGCCCATTTATTTGACTTTGAAAGCTTGAAAAGCATTAGTCATTAAACTTTGACTGGCTTAATGTACAGAGATACTGAAGGATCCAGTTTTAGGAGTAGGCTCTGGCATCTCCCTCACTAGGCCAGTGGCATCTGTTTGTTGTTCAGTCCTGAACTTAGTTCTTCCTTTATCAAATTTCCCATCCTCCCAGATAAGATAAAAGCTGACTAGGAAGGAAGTATAAACAATATTATACTTATCCTGACAATCCCTTGGAAAGGGAGGATGGTCTCAGCTCTGGTCAGTTGGCACTAGGCAAAGTGTAGCCTACCCTGTCAGTAGCCAAAAGACACAAGGAAGTTTTTGTGGTTGACACTCAAGTTCAAAGTAAACCTTTCCAGATTCTTCCCAAGTTAAACAAAATCCAGAGGGGAGAGTTCATGATACTGGGTTTTTGTTCTACACTGACCAGTAGAGCAGATCACAGCCTGCAGTTATTTGTGGCTGAAGACAAAACCAAAAGTTGGGAAAATCTTTCTCTTTGGTAGTTGTATTTTGTCTGAGACTTGATTTGAAGTTCTTCTTCAGGCAGATCTTGAAAGAGACAAATTCTTGGCAAGGTCATGTTTTAGAGATTTTAATTATAGGCTAGATTAAATGACTATGTAGTTCCCACATAGGAACTTTCTACATGGGTCTTCAGTTTGCTTTATTATTAAATGCTTATTTTTGTATGAAAAATATGAAATACATACACTCTTGTGAGTTTGTCCAAATCAGTGGCAGTACTAAAGTTTAAGTGTGCATCTGCTTGTATGAGTGGGCTGCAAGAAGAACCTTTTCCCTCATTTCATCCTTAATTCTTCCCTTTTGTGCAAGTTAGAGGTGATGGCTTTGCAAACTGCTCCAGGCACATGATCCTTGCATCCAGGGGTTTACAGATTTGCTGTCCCCTGGTACTTGTGCTTACATCCTATTTTCTTGCAAGTTTATTCCTCTTAATCAATGCTTCTCCCTGACTCCTTACTGATGCTCTACCCTGTCCCTGAAGAATGATTCTCTCTGTGTGTAAAATAGCAGCACCTTAGGTCACTGCTCAATCAACTGATTATTCATGCAGGTCATCTATGAATATATTTTTATATATTTATATATTAATAATATATAGTTAGTATAGATTTTTAAGTAAATGAGGGATTTATACACTGTGAAAATCACTTGAAAACTTTCCTTTTAGACTAAAAAAAAATCCAGTAGTAACATCACATTTGAATTAAGATTATTAAGGTTTTTGGAGTTGTAAGGGACCTTACTTAAATGTCTGCCACTGCTCTTTGTATTCCAACTGGGAGTGATACTAAGGCTCCTTCCATTTAGTAAGGATGTCCAAGTATCTGGGCAGCAAGCAGCGGAGAAAGAGGGAATTAATAAATATGCAGTTAAAACCTGTCACCACTTCTTTCTTTCCAAGAACAAAGCAGAAATCAAGAAACTGGTTCCTTGGCAGAGGACAACTTGGCTGCAAGCTGGTGGTGATGCACCAGATTTGTAGTAATTCCATAATTCTTCCTTTACTTTTTGGAAGGACTGTAGGCTATGAGCACAGGCAGTTGTGGTTTCAATTTCTCAGCTGCTCACATCACATTCTTTCGATGGGAAATTACTGAGTACACAGCTGAACAGGTTTTGAGTTTTAATTTTGTCACCAACTGTGAAGATAACAGACACAAAATTTAGGATGGATTATAGTTACTGTGATGAAATACACAGCACATTCTTCTGACCTCGTTTGGCCTGATTCTGCTCCCACTGCACTCAGTGGCACTGCTTAGGTGAGCTCAGTGGTGCATGTCAAGGCTGGCTTTGGTGGCAGACCAATGCCCATGCACTGGCAGCAGAGGCAGAGACCACCTCCATGGGCATGACCTAGACAGTTACAGTAATTCATTAGTTTTTATGGTTATAGGAGTTTCCTCCCTGAAGGCAGAACTCAGATACAGATCTGATGCTCTGAGCTGCTGCACTTTCTTTCACCCAGAAAAACCTGCTGTAATTTCATCATTACTAGCCATTAAATTTGTGCTTCATCCACACTAAAACAATAACAGCAAATTAACAACCATTCTATGTTAGAATAAATGTCATGTTTGGCTTCCAGTTGCTTAATGGTGCTGTAAACTAATAGGATTTTACAAGTCCCAAAAAAGTAGAGCTTTACTTTTTTGTTTGCCAAGCAGCACTATAATGCCATAGAATGTGCTTTGGGGAAATAAGCTAAGAAGAAATTAATGTCACCTTATAACCATTTGACAAAACAAATAGAAAAATGAATATGGATCAAGCCTATGTATATTTTGAAATTTGATGAACTGACTATGGCATTATAGATCCATGACTTGATAATCCAACCTTGTTTGCCTAAATAAGAAATGCTGTGGCATGTTACCTGTGGGAAAAGTCTTCAATGAAGAACCAAATTTCATCATCTGTTTGTCACTGATATATGCAGGAATATTTGACTTAACTGTAGCATCTGTTTTTTGATCTAGTCCTGCTTTGAGATAATTTAGACACTACTGAATGATTTCATTACTGGTTTCAGGGGCAGCTCATGAGCAATAAACTTCTAAAAATCTTGATTGGCAGATTATTCAGTTAAGGCTGTGCAAAACACATTACAAGATTGTGGATGTTCTATTTTTTTTTCATTAAAATGTTGTTAAATAAAAAGCTTTAGTTTCAAAGTGGGGCAGTTTGATATTATCCATCAGCTATTCATTATTGAGGAGATGTTTGAAGAGTGAGCTAATACACTGTGCTGAAAAATAATGGGGTTTACAAAAAAAAACCCATATTTAAAACTGTTGGATTAACAAGTCATTCTGAACAAGCTTTTATGCTTGAAATACTCTACTTTGCTTTCCATTTTTTCTTTTATCTGCTTTCTTTGCTCTTCCCCTTGGAGGCAGTGAAAGTGGTCGGAGCACTCCAAGCTTATCCATGTACTCAGACAGCAAATCTTCACCTTCTGTCTATCAGCAGGCTCCTAGGCATTTCCATATTCCAGGTAGGCATTCACTGCTGAGCTTTTGATCTTCAAATGCTGGCACCTGTTTATTCTCTTCTGAGTGTACTTTATTCTTTTTTTTTTTTGCATTGATTTGTGAATTTTGAACTGCAAGAGAAGAAAATGTCTGATAAGTAAAGATCTCTTACCTGTTAAACTTCATCTCAGACAGAAAGGAGTTAGAGAGCTGTGTATATATATAATTGTGCTAGTAGAAGCATCCAGTGACAAATGTTATTAAGCCTACAGAGATAAAATTATTTATAGTGCCATGGCTGCATAGGTCTGTTGGATTTGTGTGCAGCAGGGAAGGCTGAAGGGGATTTTGATTTTTTTTTTTCCTTATCCATCTACTTTCTGAATTAGTCATATTAACATAGACTTTAAAAACAGTTGGAAGACTTCAGAACTCTGGGATGCTCACTGTGCTTGTGTCTTTGGCACTCACGCTGAGTGTTTTGGAGTTCAAATTCAGTTAACAAGCACATAAAATTGATGTCCACACTGTTTAGCTTTTTGACTGCTAAGCACATCTTCCTCCTCAGAGAAATAATTTATTTATGTTTAGTTTCTGGGGTTAATGTTTCTGTAAACACATTGTATGTAGTAATTGTATCTGCTCAGATCTGTAGTTACTAAGTAAATCTGATGTCTGTACGACATGAGATGAGAGCCCTGGGGGCTTGAAAAAAATTCCTGGAAGGCCAAGTTAGCTATACAATTCAAGATAAAGTCAAACTATAGGATTTCCTGTAAGAATATTGGGTATTTCCAGTGTAAGCATCTATATCTGAATATGGCCACTCTCTTCTTCATTAATGGAGAAAGTCCCTTTTCAAGTGTGGCTATTTTAATGGTCTATTGGACCTGTATATGAGTGTCATTTTAAGGAGTGACAAGTGTGCCCAGCTTCTTCACTGTGAAGTTTACACTGGTAGTACAGATGTAACCACCTACATTTGTGTGCTATTCAAGGTGTCTTAAAGTGTTTGGAGGGACTTAGGGGGGATTATGCTGCACAGGGAGGTGTAGCTGATGTTTTAAGTGTATAAAGATGATGGACACAGCTTCTTGTGTTAACTAGTGAATAAATGAGTTGTCTTTGCTGAAGTGTGGACATGTTTGTAGTGTTGAGAGGAGACAAGAGTAGCATGATCTGAACTGCTTGCTTACTTTTTGATTCTTTCCTTTCCTTTCTCTTTCCTCTTCCTCAGACACTGGCGTAAAAGATAACATCTATAGGAAACCTCCTATCTACAAACAGCATGGTACAGTCTGCTTTTCTCTCTTGCAATTTTCTGTGTGTCTTTGTAAAGTATATTGACTCCCAAATCAGTTTGCTGTAGTCTTTGCATTTTATTATGTCCCTATAACCTCAATTAGAAAAGGAAAAAATAGCAATGTGAAAATTGAGTAGCATTTTGCATAACTGGGATGATATTTTGATTTGTCTTGGTAATTCAGAGCTGACACTAACTTCAAAGCAGTTTTCTTAATTATGGAATGATGTAAAACATCTAAGTGTTGCGTGTTGCTCTCCTGATTTCAGACCATACTTTGGGCTATCTAATTCTTGTAAATAATTCTGACTTCTACATTGCTGGGGAACAAAATGTTCATTGGTAAGTGGTGTATATGAAACACCTACTTTTCATCTGGAGGTTTTTCAAGCTGGAAAAGATCAAGAACAAATGTAGTCACACCATGGCAGTTAGGAGCAAATTCAAGTAGCTGATAACATTGGCAAGATGTAATTGGAGAACCTTTGGTAGACCCAGCAAAAGATTTCTATCTGAGTTTCTAAACAACAGAAAGATGTGTGGGAAACCTCTGTGTGTCTGTTCTCCCATCCTTTGGCTTTAGCTGATAGCTTTTTTTCCCTGAGTGAAAGTTCAGGGAACTACAGATACATTTTAAAATACCCAATCAACATAGTTTCTTAGAATGATGCTTTTATGGAGTTATTTTTATACTACCTTTAATGGAAAACAGCATTGAAATTGAAGTTCTAGTTTGAATCTGATACAGTAATAGGAGAAAGAAAATGGTCAACTGCTGCCTCCCAACTGAGTGAGCCAACCTGTGCACGTTCACTGTGACTGGTGCTTCATGCTAAAGTGACTGCACATTTAGATCATCCACATTTAGATAACCTCTGTGTTCTTTCTGGGCATGGTTTTGAGCCAAGTCAAACTTACTGATGTTTCAGTGCACTTGAGCTGTTGGTCTTTGGTAGACATTTTCTGTTGACAATATTCTGACCTTGGACAAACTAATGTTACCTCTCGGGCAAATAGATAGTATCTGTTTGGTTTAGTGCTTAATTTAATGTATTCTGCCAACCTTAAAGTCTATCCAAGCCCTCTAATTCCCTCTTGTCTTTAGATACACAAATCATTTGAGGCAACTACTCAGGCTGAACAAAAAAAGCTACTGACAAAGGAAAAAAAGTTGAATATTATAGTGGTGTTTGGGAAGTTTGTGAGCAGTCTCATGACTGAGCAATCTCAAAGATCCTGAGCAGTCTCAATTACACAGTCACTGGTGTAAAGCAGCATAGCTTCACTGATTTATACAAGCTGATAGTATGTCTCCCATGTCCTGTATCCTGGCTGTGTCATTTAATTTTATAGATATTTTTGGCTTGCAAGCAGGCTTCTAAGCAGAAGCTTTATTTTTTTCTCTCTCTTTCAGGCCAGGCATTTTTATATCAATTTTCAATCTATCAGATATGCAGTCAAAGTCTGGATTATATCAATTTTGCACTGCTGTAAGGAGTTGTTCCTTGTAGTCACTGGAGCAAGCAGCAAATTAAATTACCAAGTCAGCAATCTCTATAAGTTAAGAAGAATATATGTTTTAAACATTAAATGTTATGAATGTTCTGAAAGGTTGTGTTGAAAATACCTGCTTATTATTTTTCTGCTGAAGAGCAAAACATAATTTATTCTAACTAAAAAAATCCAACAGCTTTCTTTCCAATACAAAATATACAAATAAATAAAATGTTACCTTTTTCTCTGGAAGAACTCCTAGCTATAGCATGAACACATGAGCAGCTGATGGTTCAGCTCCTCAAGCTAACAGAACACTGAACTAATACATGCTGAAAAGGAGCCAGAGAACATTCCTTTGTTGAAGAGACCAAGTTAGAACAAACAAGCACAAAAATGTTCTTTGAAACAAAAAGTGCAAGAAGCTCTTCCAAAACATTTAGCCTTAAAACGTTTCAGTTGCAGCAGTGCCCAACAGATTTGCTGTAGCTACAGCTTCTGTGTTTCTATTATAAACACCCTACTTCAAAATAAAAAAGGTGGTGTAAAAATGGGATATACAAGAGATCAGGCTGAGAGCTGGGGTTGGAAAGTGAAGAGTGCAGGAGCCTGCGTGCTTGTTCTTTTACGTCTGTTCATGTTTCAGGAATATTTGAACATCATTCACCATTTAAAAAGAGTTGAAAAGGTTTGCTCACTATTGGCACTGATCCATGTAGTTCACATTGGGGTTCACAGCAGAACCAAGTATCCCTTGTAGTGGTGAAGCTAATGCTCAGTAGTGGGGAAATTCAGGCCACTTGGATTTATCTGCCAACCATGTGTTGTATAAAGCCCCCTCAGGCCTTTATGACCCCCAGTGATTTTGATTGTACTCCTCTGCATCTCTTTGAATTCAGAGGCTCCCAGGATCCTGTGGATCATTTGAAATCTCTGAATAACACTTTAGATTAAACTTGTGGTTATTCCCCTTTGTAAACATCTTTGTCTTGAAAGAAAAACAGTTGCCAAAAATGCATCAGGTTCTCTATATGGATTTCTGATTTAGTGAGAGCAAGATCCATGCATATAACCTGGAACAACTTGTTGACTGGTTATGTAGAATATGCTTCCAAAACATCAGTGAACTAGGTTTAAGTCCTTCTTGCAATGTAGGGACTTCATTCTTCATCTGTCATATATGAATATTTCTTTCTATTTATTGCTCAGAGAAGCAGTTTGCCATCTTGGGAGAATGTCTTCATTAGGATGCTGTTAGCTAAATGTGAAAAATTGGAGTATTTTCATAATGCTGAGGTTTTTTATTTTAGGACCCAGCTTTGTTTTGCCACATGAAATGGAGGAAAAAACCAACAACAAAAGCACAACCAAACAACAACAAAAAACCACCAACCTCTACCATTAGAGATTTTCACCTCTAACCCAGAGATTTTTCTTTCCTTACTGCAATTTGTCATCTTTCAAATATCACCTCCTCAACAAAACCAGCTAAGGTCTGGATGTGAGTTGTGTGATGGCACCAAAAAATGAAGCAGAATAGCAATGAAATGCTAGTGGTGGTGGCCTTTTGCTCATGTTGTTTAGATGCAGGACAGATGCTGTGCAGATGTGCTGGCTGAGGAGAGGGCAGAGTTGTTCCTAACTTGCTGGGAGCGTTGCAGCATTTCTAATGCTAATTTCTAGTTAGAAATGCTGCAACTTAATCTCCTCCCCACCTCTGTCTCCAAGAATCTAATTTAAGTCTTAACCTTTGTGTTATCATACTACTTTTATCATTAATAATATGTTTTCTGGCTACATTGATCACATGGGGCTCTTGTGTTACGCTTTCACTCAGGCGTTGCAGACAACTCCCTTGTTATGATGACTTCTCATCATTGCATTACTCCAGTTTTGTACCATGAAAACTCCTCCCCAAAACAAAATAGAGTGCTACAAAGGCATGTAGGATTCAAATTTGGGGAATTTATCTGGAATGCTGTGAAATTTGGAAGAAAATGTTTCTGAGGTGTAATTCAGTGTCTGGAACAATTACTCTGGGACATAAAAGATAAGGAAAAACACATTTGATGTTTGGGAACTGTCTAGTAAATAGCTCTTAGGTTTTCAGGTTTGAGTTTTCTTCTCAGCAAGTTGAAAAGTTACAAGAAAATAAACCAACAGTATTTTGTTAAAATACTCTTTAAGAGGGAAATTTAGTTAGAAAAGTGGTTTGTCATAGAATTGTGAATTTTAGAATCTGACACAGTCTCTCCTGCAGATTTCATGAAGGCATAATACCAGATTTTTTCCTATCTTCTTTACCATCATTGCCTGAACTTTTGGGGAAAGTAGAGGCCCAGGTGTGCTGACAACCAAATGTTTATGTAACCATTTGTTTTTCCATGGTCATGGTAATATAGAAGAATAGGGAAATGACTACACTGTGTGAAGTGACCACATAAATCTGTTCCCATGTTATGATGTAGGGTTTTCCCTACCAATTGTTCCCCAGAAGTAATTTCTTCCTAAAATAATAGGTACAAAATCTAGCAGCTATAGATTATCTAAATTCACTGTATACCTGATGGATGAGTATTACTGTAATAATTTAAAACATATTTTAAGTAACTCTGTGAAGGAAGAGCTCTACACATAGAATTTTCTGCCCAGCTCTGTTTCGTTGTTTTGTTGGGGTTTTATTATTATTTTCCCTTCTTAAAACTATTTAGAACATAACCATAGTCAAAACAGAAGACAAAAAAGATGTTATCTGTTCTAATTTTAAAACTAAATTAATCTTCCAGCAGCAAGAAGATCAGAAGGGGAGGATGGAAGCTTGGATCAGGACAGTAAGAAGGTAATGATCAGAAAGAACAAAAGGGACTAGTTTATTGCTCTTTCTTGAAGCAACTGGTTTTTAAAACATGTTCACTTAAGTTCTCACCCAGAGAGTTGAGAATCTACATTCTACAGCAAAGAATGAAGTAAGGATATTGAGGTTAAGACCCATAAGTTTGTGGCTTGTCATGCAGTCTCAGTATATACACAGGTGATTCAGCTCTGCCTGTGGACTTTTACCTAGGCTGCTTATTAACATACCACACAAATGTCAACAGCAGATTAATGGAAATGACACAGTGCATCTTCTGAAGTGGGGCCCAGGGGGCAGCTTAGTTAACAGAGAAACTATCCTTAGCCCAGCTGAAAGAAGTTTTTGGTAGTTGTGATGTCTAAGTCATGNTGATTTTCAGACTGTGCCTGAAGTCATGATATAGTCAACTTCTATTGTTTGGTAAGGATGGTAAAAGCTGCAATGAGCATGAACATACAATCAATTCACAAGACTTCCTAGCCAGGTGAAGTCAGAGAACTGCATTCAGGTGTTAAATCCTGAATCTTACAACAGGCTTTTACTCTCTCCAGCTAAAGACCAGCTGGCTAATCCTGAAAGGGGATATGGACACCAGAACTAATTCCCCGGATCTGGACACACGATCCCTATCTCTTACTGCCGGAACGGACCGAGAAAACTTCCCGAGGGCACAGGAAGGCATGACTGCTGGCTACTCCCGTGAGTATTGCATCCCCTGCAGCACCACCCTCTCCAGTGGAATGTGGCAAAGGAAGGTGGCCCTGCTGCAGCCTTCTCCACATAGCTTTCTAGTTGGCTTTATGCTTTATTTTTCTCTCCTAATTACACCTATTTGTCATTTGGTTTGTTATGGCTTGTAAGTGTTCAGTACTATCAGACTTTGGTGAAACTACTTAGAGCTTCAGGTTAGTGAAAGAAGCAGCATTGTCCATATAAAAAAAAACTATGTTGTCTTTTTGGAGTAGAGGTTCCATACCACAAAAGCCTCCCTCTGAAGAAGGGGAGATTTAGATTGAATGTTAGGAAGAAATTCTTCACTCAGAGGGTGGTAAGGCACTGGAACAGGCTGCCCAGAGAGGTTGTGGCTGCTCCATCCCTGGCAGTGTTCAAGGCCAGGTTGGATGTGGCCCTGGGCAAACTGGTCTAGTGTGTGTCATCCCTGCCAATGGCAAGGGGGTTGGAACTAGATGATCTTTAACATCCCTTCCAACCTGGCCATTCTACAGTTTTATGATTCTAACACATAAAATGCCTATTTATGCTATCTATTCTGAACAGACAGGATGGTAGTATTGGGCATATTGTTGACTTGTCCTCCTTGATACAAACCATGTATTTTGAATATTGGTAGAGCTGTTTCTTCTGTCATGATAACCATAAATAATACTTTGCTCCAAAGATTAGTTTAGAATNTCCAACCCAAACCATTCTGGGATTCTAGGATTCTATGATTCTATGATTTTCTGTCACTGTTCACGTTATACATATAACTTCAGAGAAACCTTCCAAGTGGAAGAATGGGGTAATTTTCTTACTAAATACTGGTCTGAAGACCACATGCCCTTGCTAGCTGTCAGTACCAAAAGAATGTTCTACACATTTCTTACTCCCAAATTCAGCAAATCAGGAGATGAAGGAAATGGTCACCAGAATGGAGTCTGAATTTTACTTTTAATTATGTTGACGCTGAAATTTCTGGAAAATAAGCACTCCGCACAAAGTTAATGGAGAAAGATAGAGTTACCTTTAATTAGAAGCTTCCATACCTTCAGGATCCTGTACATGGATGCGTGCCCCACCCCAAGNTCGCTGCATTCTCCACTTTACACCATGCAACAGTAGTGGGTCATCTGGGGTAAACAAGCTGGGGAAGCAGTTTTCCAAAAGAATGCATCCAATGCAAGGCATGTCTGGCAGCAGGGCTAGGATGTCAGTCTTGCGGGCATTTGGGTAATGTGATAGCTGGCTCCATCAACTTCTATTAAGGAAATTATGGCTTAGCTATGCAAGGAAGAGGAAAAACAGATGATCCAAAGTCTGTCACAAGGCTGTAACAAGATAAAGAAAAGTTATTTTGGATCATCAGTCTCACTGGTCAAACTTGAAGGGATTTGATTCCTTAGTCTTCAGCAGACATTGCATACTATGTACAAAGTGTATCATAGGATTCCCTGGGCAGGGAAACCAAGTCTGACTACCTCACACACCTAACATCTGTAAGGTGGTGGAAGGCCTAGCCCTAGAAGCTTTTAAGGCTAGGCTGGATGGGGCTCTGAGCAAGCTGATCTAGTGGGAGGTGTCCCTGCCCCCATGGCAGGGGGGTTGGAACTAGATGATCTTTAAGGTCCCTTCCAACCCTGACAATTCTATGATTCTAAGTCACTGCACAGAAATGAACACCTAAACCTTTAGTTGCAGTGCTCAGGTTGGATGTGTTTGGAAGCTTTCTGGAGTTCATCTGATGCTTCCCTACATATTGGAGAACACCCCTCTCAATCTGCTGGCATGCTTCTCTTGATGCAGCCCAGGACGCGATTGGCCTTCTGTGTGACCTCATCTGGCTGATCCTGCTCTGGCAGGGGGTTGGACTAGATGATCTTTATAGGTGCTTCCCAACCCCTAACATTCTATGATTCTATTATTCTATATGTATTGAGAGAATAGTCCTTGCATACAAATTTTAAGTAGGGAGACCTATGTATGTAACACTGTACTGTGTTACACAGGAGCAACCTATGGTGTCAAGTTTTTTCATGAGACTATATTGCTATACCTGTCACTCTTCTATCCCAGCATTTCTTTTATGGTTTTTTGATTATATTGGGAATGTGGAGCTAGTAAAACTAGAAATGCAAAAGATGGTTCACAGCTTCTTTGGGGTCAATATCACTTATGTGCCAGTGCAGGTTAGGCTGTGTAGTTCATTTTCCATTGCTTTATGTCAGTGTTCCTCATGAAAGTTGGCCTTGTTACCTCATGAGCAGCTACACAGAAATTACATTGAGGAAGTTTTCTTTCTCTGGCATTTATACTTTTTTTTTTCTTTTCCCTTATTGTATATTTTTTTTAGCCACCTGACTGTTTTAACATCCATGGATGTCTAAGTAATTCCTTCTCAGTATTTCTGTATTTAGTTCTGCATATTTGTAGTCTGTCACATGTCCTGCTGGCCATGAAGGAGTAGCTTCTCTGCCTTATGGTCAAGAACTCTGACATTGAGCCCCATCTCTGTGAGCTGTATCTGAATGACTATCAGAGAAAATAAATGTTTTGGATATAGATTTGTTGCCAAGTGGTTACATGCAGAGTGGAGGGCATTGGCAAGCATCAGACTGTGAATTTCTGGCCGTGTCTCCAAACACCCTGTGTTCACCTGTCCAGCCTCTGAGCAAACCAGAGAAAGGTTATTCTGCTCTAGAAGATACTTAGCCACATTGTTAGCTGCAGAAGAAGAAGCTTCCAGAAGAATATGCAAATCAGAGTGAGGCTTGTATACTTAGCAGGTATTTAGAGTGGAGCTTACATCCACCTCTGTAAATCTCTTGTTTCTGTACATGTAGTTGTTTAATAGTTAATCATTTAGCCTAATTCATGAATTTAAGTACCACTTATTTAGGAAAGCAGACATCTAGCAAGCTGTGTAACCCTCGCTGTGCATGTGTTCCTGATGAGGAAACCTCAGAATATCCAGGTTAGAGTGAATGTCATACTGGAAGAGGCAGGAGCTGATCCATGCAGAGAGTAGCTGATATTCAGATAGTGACTAATAAGAGAGAAAGACTGGTTTCTCTTGATCAGTTACTCCAGAAAATTAACTGTGATGGTACGGCTGCANCATATTGATATCTATAGCCAACCCTGGCACTAGGTTTTCCAATAGCCCATCCCTGGTGGTCTCCAGCTCAGCCCCTCAGAGAGGGCCCACGTGGGGCTTGGCCCTCTTCTGCTGTTTTGTCTTCAGGCTATCTGCAGGTGGCTTCTTCAAAACATCACGTCATGGAAAAGTCCAAGATAGTACCTTAGGAAGAAGCCTAGTGGCTCCTAATAAGTGAACTATCCAGGAAGCTTCACATAATTCTAAAAGTCCTAAAAATCTACAGAACATACTCAAATCTTTAGGCATCAATGTAAATGACAAAAAGTAAGTTAAATGAGTTCTAGCAAATGACTAGGCCATTCCTCTCGCTGCATTCTCCACTTTACACCATGCAACAGTAGTGGGTCATCTGGGGTAAACAAGCTGGGGAAGCAGTTTTCCAAAAGAATGCATCCAATGCAAGGCATGTCTGGCAGCAGGGCTAGGATGTCAGTCTTGTGGGCATTTGGGTAATGTGATAGCTGGCTCCATCAACTTCTATTAAGGAAATTATGGCTTAGCTATGCAAGGAAGAGGAAAAACAGATGATCCAAAGTCTGTCACAAGGCTGTAACAAGATAAAGAAAAGTTATTTTGGATCATCAGTCTCACTGGTCAAACTTGAAGGGATTTGATTCCTTAGTCTTCAGCAGACATTGCATACTATGTACGAAGTGTATCATAGGATTCCCTGGGTGGGGAAACCAAGTCTGACTACCTCACACACCTAACATCTGTAAGGTGGTGGAAGGCCTAGCCCTAGAAGCTTTTAAGGCTAGGCTGGATGGGGCTCTGAGCAAGCTGATCTAGTGGGAGGTGTCCCTGCCCCCATGGCAGGGGGGTTGGAACTAGATGATCTTTAAGGTCCCTTCCAACCCTGACAATTCTATGATTCTAAGTCACTGCACAGAAATGAACACCTAAACCTTTAGTTGCAGTGCTCAGGTTGGATGTGTTTGGAAGCTTTCTGGAGTTCATCTGATGCTTCCCTACATATTGGAGAACACCCCTCTCAATCTGCTGGCATGCTTCTCTTGATGCAGCCCAGGACGCGATAGGCCTTCTGTGTGACCTCATCTGGCTGATCCTGCTCTGGCAGGGGGTTGGACTAGATGATCTTTATAGGTGCTTCCCAACCCCTAACATTCTATGATTCTATTATTCTATATGTATTGAGAGAATAGTCCTTGCATACAAATTTTAAGGAGGGAGACCTATGTATGTAACACTGTACTGTGTTACACAGGAGCAACCTATGGTGTCAAGTTTTTTCATGAGACTATATTGCTATACCTGTCACTCTTCTATCCCAGCATTTCTTTTATGGTTTTTTGATTATATTGGGAATGTGGAGCTAGTAAAACTAGAAATGCAAAAGATGGTTCACAGCTTCTTTGGGGTCAATATCACTTACGTGCCAGTGCAGGTTAGGCTGTGTAGTTCATTTTCCATTGCTTTATGTCAGTGTTCCTCATGAAAGTTGGCCTTGTTACCTCATGAGCAGCTACACAGAAATTACATTGAGGAAGTTTTCTTTCTCTGGCATTTATACTTTTTTTTTTTTCTTTTCCCTTATTGTACATTTTTTTTAGCCACCTGACTGTTTTAATATCCATGGATGTCTAAGTAATCCCTTCTCAGTATTTCTGTATTTAGTTCTGCATATTTGTAGTCTGTCACATGTCCTGCTGGCCATGAAGGAGTAGCTTCTCTGCCTTATGGTCAAGAACTCTGACATTGAGCCCCATCTCTGTGAGCTGTATCTGAATGACTATCAGAGAAAATAAATGTTTTGGATATAGATTTGTTGCCAAGTGGTTACATGCAGAGTGGAGGGCATTGGCAAGCATCAGACTGTGAATTTCTGGCCGTGTCTCCAAACACCCTGTGTTCACCTGTCCAGCCTCTGAGCAAACCAGAGAAAGGTTATTCTGCTCTAGAAGATACTTAGCCACATTGTTAGCTGCAGAAGAAGAAGCTTCCAGAAGAATATGCAAATCAGAGTGAGGCTTGTATACTTAGCAGGTATTTAGAGTGGAGCTTACATCCACCTCTGTAAATCTCTTGTTTCTGTACATGTAGTTGTTTAATAGTTAATCATTTAGCCTAATTCATGAATTTAAGTACCACTTATTTAGGAAAGCAGACATCTAGCGAGCTGTGTAACCCTCGCTGTGCATGTGTTCCTGATGAGGAAACCTCAGAATATCCAGGTTAGAGTGAATGTCATACTGGAAGAGGCAGGAGCTGATCCATGCAGAGAGTAGCTGATATTCAGATAGTGACTAATAAGAGAGAAAGACTGGTTTCTCTTGATCAGTTACTCCAGAAAATTAACTGTGATGGTACAGCTGCAGTTGGATGTGATAATCATAGAATCGTTCAGGTTGGAAAAGACCCTTGGGATCATTCAGTCCAACCATTAACCCTACTCTACAGTGTTCACCCCTAAACCATATCCCCCAAACAGCACATCTAAATGACCATTAAACACATCCAGAGATATCTGGAAGATATTTGGAATAAACTTTTATAGAAGACAAAGCACATGAAACCTTTACTCTAGATCCTCAAGGGGAGTTTTACCAGGGATGATTTCTTTTAAGGTAGAGACATAACCTGTATTAGCCAAGGCTCAGAGAGCAGTAACAGGCTGAAGAAAAGCCACAGAGGTGGCACTTATCCTGCGTGATGCTGGCAGAGAATGTGAGTCTCTTTCTGTTTTCTGGTTCTCAGGTTTGAGTGCTAGGAACTTATGTGTAGAAGAAAAAAACACCAAGAATGGTCTTGGTAATAGAATAAGAAATAAATACAGCTGTTAGGACATTAATGATAATGAGCAGTAGGTGGTTGTTGCCTTTTACTGTTATATTTTTCCTTCACATTAAAAAGAAAAAAACAAAAACAAAACAAATAAAACTTAGTTAACTTCATAGCTAAGTTCATGGGAAACAGAAGTGATACAGAGATGCCACTGGAGTCAGTGGGTCTTGCTAGCTTCTTTGGGGCTGGTTTGGCTTTCTTCTCCTCTTGGATTTTTTCCAGCCAGCCACACGATGTCGCTTGTGCCCACAGATGTGGCCTAGTCCTGGCAGCCTGGCAGGCAGCTCCTCAGCTGCTATCTGCTCAACTCAACTAGTCAGGATTGCAAGCTGGTCTTTACCATAGTGAGTTTTTCCCTGGTACCTCACTAATATTATTTGGCAGTAGAACAAAACTGTCTCTACAGCCAAAAGGCCAAGAAGTTGAACACCACAGTGATGTTCAGCACCAGCATCTCTCTCCAGGCAGGGGCAGGGATGATAGTTTTGTTACAGATCCATTCATTCTGTCTCATAGATATTGTATTCTTCACCCTCTGGTGTCACTAGCATTCAGGTAACAGGCAATGACAAGTTTCTGGTTTCCAAAATGGAATAGCTAAGTGATCCATCTCGTTCAGTATTCATCACTATGATGCTGTATCAGACATGGAAAGCCTCTGTGGGGCTGAGAACAAAAATCCTGCTCATAGTTTATACCACCCCTCAGATGATGGTTGATTGTTTCTAAAAAAACTCTTGCTTTTATAGATCATCTACATTTTACTAGTTTAAATAAGTCGCATTAAGCATTCTTTCCAGCTATAAGCTTTCACTTCCCCAGTTACCCTGTAGGCCACTGGTCTGGTGGAGCTAATTTAACATACTAGAACACTGATGAACAAGGGTACCATAAAGGATTCCTTGAAGATCTCTAGTCACTGTCTGAAAATACTATTTTTTCCCATATCTTACATGTATCAGGACAGATATTTCCAACTTGTGGGTTTTTTTGCACATACATTAGCAACTCAAGGTCATCTTGTGATTGAGCTGTATATCTAAGCCTGTCTCCTTCCCCATCATTCCCAAATTATGAGCTCTCAGCTTACATAGTAGAAGTGTGGGGTATTTATTAGTTCCTAAGTGCATGATGTTTCCCAGGAATCATTAAACTTTATCCCATTTCTATTACTCTGATAGTCAAGATTATCTCAGTTCTTTACAATATCCCAATCCTCCTCTATGTTGGCAGTGCTTTGTAACTTTGTGTAGACAGCAGAGTTTGTTGGCCCATTACTACTTTTGGTGTCCAGATTATTAGTGAAAACATGAGACAATTTCAACTCAACACCAGTCCATAGTGACATTTTTTTCTGTATCAGCTCTCCTCAGTTCTCACTACCCATTTCTTATTATTTCCCTACTGACACTAGAATTCCTCTGATAAACTCCACCTTCTCCAGGTTTGCACTTAATTTCACATGCAGCCATATAGCAAACACCGTAATGATATCACATTAGATGAGATGCAATAAAAATGTACATTGTTCAGAAGTCAGAGAAATGAAAACAAATTAACAAAGGAAGCTACCAAACACATCTGGCACTGTGTCTTTAACTTAAGTCAAACCAGTTAAAATCTATGTGACTATAAGTGATTTTCTGTTTGGATGGTTTTGTTCACTCTTTCCTTAAGTTTTCTGTTGGAAGCAAACTGGTAGCTCTTTGTTATCTTTTTCCCCTCTTAAACACAATGTGTGCTTACTGCTTCTTGTTTAAGTACATTAAGTGCTTTGAATTATGTTTCCATCACAACTGTGATTCACTGGCATACCCTTATTCCATTAGCTTTTCCCTCCTTGCTCAGTACTCTACCTTCTGTTCCTAAATAATGATGTTGGAGCCCTAAGTAGGTTTCATTTCACCTCTGCTCTGTACTTGACAGAGTGTAACTCCTAGTGATCCCTTTTCTTTCCTTGTTCTCTTTTTATTTGGATAGCTGGAGATCCTTTTGCTATTTGTTTTAATATCATTTTCAGTGTTTAACTCAGCTTGACTTCTGGCAGTTCTCGCTTTGTCTCAGCACATTGTGAGCTTTTTGCTGATCCATGCTTATTCCTGATAATCTCCTTAGGGACAGATTATTAATCCAAGGGGGTCTGGATTCCCTTTCTGCATTCCCCTTTGGTCAGAGATTGCTAACATTTTTGACAGAAGGAAGCATTGTACATTCAGTTCTTTGAGCTAACTGACTTCTGTAAGTCTTTGCATCAATTTCTCGAAGTTTCCTGTACTGAAATCAAGAATGCTTCTTACATGTGTTTATTCTTCTATTTAATTTAAACTGATTCAGCTTGTCACATACAGCATTATTTTTTATTAAACGAAAGCTTCATCTATTCCCATATCTTCATCTAAGCTTTGTTCCACTTAAAAGATTAAGTTCTAAAGAAAGCAAAAAAAAAAAAAACAACCAAAGAAAAAGAATTTGTCATGTTCTTTAAGTGGTAGCATACCAACCATTCTTTTTTCAGAAACAAAACCAAAACCAGACCACATACATCATGATTTGAAGTGATGTAACTCTAAAATGATGATACCCTTAATCCCATTTTCAAGACATGGTTTAACACCAAGTTGGAGGGCAGAGATTTCATAAATCTGCTTTGCATCACATAGCTGCATAAGGCTTCTGTACTCTAAGGCTCACAACTCTCTTCATATCATGCCCAGCAAAGGCTAGTGCATCCTGGCATGCTGCTGCTTATGGATATTGTTACACATGTTCATGTACATTGACTATGGAGAAAAGATGAGTATTAATCAGTTATATTTTATCCCATTAATTGAAGGTACATATTGATCTTGTAATTGCTGGGTTTGGCTGCTTTCCTGAATTCTTGTATGTTATGTCTTTTACAGGATTTCCATATTCTAAATCTGCTTCTCTCCCTGGCTATGGAAAGAATGGCTTACATCAGGTGGGTATACATTTAAATGCATTCTCCAGCCAATAGTGTATAAGCAGCTTAGTTACTAGTTGAAAACCTACACAATAATAACACTTCAAAGGTATTTTGGCTGCCAGCCCTGTCTGACAGATTCCTACCCTATGTGGGTTACAGTTTGTCTGTTGGCAAGAGTAAGAGAGACTAAGGCTTCTCCTTTTAATTGTGTGCATCATGAGCATTAGGAATCTTGATTCTCCTCCCAAAATAAAAGTACAAAATGTACAGGCTGCACATCTAAATAGATCACAGTATAGCTTTAATTAATGACAGAGAGGGTTAAGCCTATAATTAGACCAGAAGTAATCTTAGAGCAGCCCACATCTATTGCATTTCTTGATCCATCTGTTCTAGTTTTTTAAGTATGCAAATTTGTGTGTGTGTGTATATATATATATACACACACAAACACACATGCAGTCATCATGCTTTTAAGGCTGGGATGGAGCAATACAAAGAGAATGGCAGGCAGCAATCTAGAAAGCAAAATGCATAACCAAATTAAGATCAGATCAGACTAGATGTTCTTTTTCTTTTTTTTTTTTTAATTTTGTTAGTCTTTAGGAAAAAAACATCTTTGACACTGTGCTCTTTCTTTCTCTCTGGCATCCTGCATTATGGGTTTTCAGTTCATGGCTTATATTTTTATGGTTAATATGTTAATACAGTTTAATATTTATTGTTAATAGTGGCAAGTTGGCAATATACAGATGCATGTACACTTATAAATTGAAGATTAATTTGTGTCTCAATTATGTGGATAGGACCTCATTCAAATTCCATCCAAAGAATATGTGAAAGCTGCAGAAGTGCATGAGCAGGATTAAACTTCCCCAGTGGCAAGAGTCAAACTGCAGGTCACTGGAAGAAGCTACAAGAAAGCAACTGTCAGAGAGTAGTTAAAATAATTTTTCAGTAGCTGATGATATATCCATTCTTTGAGTTAATATTACAAGACTAATTGTGCCTGTATTGCTTCAATACCTGACTGCTTGAGTTCTACTCTGAAGGAACCAGTGGCACTGCAATTTGATTAAATGAGATACAGGAATTCGAAAGGGTCTAAATAAAGCTATTCCCACTCACAAATCAACAGCTTTTTTCTGAAATTTCAGAAGACCTGTCACCAGTAACTTGAAGCCAGCAAGGGACTGATTTGCACCCAGCCACTGTGCTGGAGAGGCACCAAAGCCATCAAAAGGCTTCAGAGAGATGAGGCCAAAGCAAACTCCCATCAGCAGTGGAGTTGGTTGCACTTGTAGGCTGAAGCCATGCAGAGTGATAGGAAAGCAGCAGATGGCAGCATTTATTTCACCTAAAGGCTCCATCCTCACAGCTGAAGACTGTAGGAAAGTTGAAAAGGTTGCTCCTGGTCAGACCTTAAGGCCAAAATTCTTTTCAGAATGGATGTCCTCTGTTTGGATTGCAGGCTCATACCAGCTTTTGTGGTTTGTTATTTTTAATCAGCCATCCCAGTGCTGCATAACAAAATAAACCAAAACCAAACAATAAGGAGCCTTGCAAGTTATTGTGAGCATAACTGTGCACACAATTGGTACCCTAGCAAGCAAACATGAGACTTGAGGAGGGGGGAATCATATAATAGTGCTTTTCTGATCTAATGTTTTTCATCACAGCATTTGCCAGCAAAGTAAAAAGGCAGTGGGTAACACAAAGCTATGGCACATACATGCAGTTCTCCCTGCTCTTAGTGGCATCAGCAGTGGGAAGCAGAAAGCAGAAGGAGCCAATTTTCAGTACAGAGTAAGTGATTTGTGATCATAGAATCATAGAACAGTTCCAGCTGGAAGAGACCTTGAAGATCATGGAGTCCAGCCTTTGTCCTAGCCCTATCACCCCACTAAATGATGCTCCCCAACACAACATCCAGCCATCTCTTAAACACCTCCAGGGATGGTGACTCAAGCACCTCCCTGGGCAGCCTGTTCCAATGGCTGACAACCCTTTCAGGAAAGAAATTCCTCCTAATGTCTAGCCTGAACCTCCCCTGGCGCAGTTTCCATCCATTTCCCCTTGTCCTATCACTCTCCACTAGGGAGAACAGACCAGTTCCCGCTTCTCTACAATCTCCCTTCAGGTAGTTATAGAGAGCAATGAGGTCTCCCCTCAATCTCCTCTTTTCCAGACTAAACAGGCCCAGATCCCTCAGTCTTTCCTCAAATGATGGTGGCAGTAAGATGTTTCCATCACAGGGAAAGGCATGTGGCAGTTTCAGTCTTACCTTACTGCCACATCTTCTCATGGGGATAGCTGCTGGCTTTCCGACACCTTTCTGCCTCATTAAAAGCTGTGAGGAATCAGAGTTCTTAGGTGTGTGAGGTAGGTTGAGATGATGCTGCAGTTGCCTCTCAGTGACATCCAAGCTCCAGCTTCCACTGGTCTGTGAGAGTTCACAGCATAGACAGAAAACTGGACCTGCAGTGCCTCTGAGCATCCAGGCACTCACTTGACACCCCATCCTCTTCTACAGGCAGAGCCCCATCTCTTAGGGGTGTTGTGAGTGCTCAGGATGCCTGCTTTTGAGCAATTAGCTCACATTTGAATGAAACTCTACTCTCTTTCTCCCTTGCAAGGTTAATTCCGTGGTACAAGCTGGGTTTCTTTTTTTCTCTCAACAATGTGGAAAGTGGTTTTGTGGCATGTTTTGCTGCTACATTGCTTCTTTCTTTCTCTTTCAGCCTGAAAATATGGGCCAGTATGAAACGGACCAGGAGGCAAGCTGGGGAATGAAAGGTAGATTGCAGTATTATTTCCATGCCTCTTCATGTTTTCTTCCTTTCAGGGAGCTTGTTAACTTACTGCCATAAAGGTTCCTATTCTGAGATCTTGCCATAGTCCATACAATAGTGACTAGACAAAGACTCAGCTCAATATCATGTTTATCACAGAGAATCTCCTTTTTATATAACTGAACATAAAGACCTGACTGAAGTCCTGCATCATAAAGTACTGCAACCAGCCTGAGTCAATCCCAGTGTCTTTAATATGTGGCAACAGCCTCTGTGATGCTGATCTGATACCAAAGAGAGGAAGAAATTTAAGATAATCACTCCTTCAAGACATATCTAATTTTAAAAATTAGATGTCCCTTGTGCTTCTGTTTGTGCTGCAATGTGGTTAAAATGTACAGAATTTAAAGAGCAGGNCTCCTTCAAGACATATCTAATTTTAAAAATTATTTAAAATTTTATTTGCAGAATTTATTTGCATTCGTATTTTTTTTATTACAGCTTAAGTGGACTGTGAACTTAATAGGGAACTTGGGTTGGAATTTTCAAGAAAGAGCTTAGCAATTTAGGAATATGCATCTACTCATAGGGAAGAGTAGGATTTTGTTTCCAAGACACTTAGTCTCATTTTAAAAATTTTACTCTATGCTTCACTTCATGCCTCTGTGTTAATACAAATCTTTGTCTCTGTATTTGAATAGTTTAAACTACAGATTTTGAAAAACAGACTTATCTCTGATTTCATTTTAGGCCATAAAAAGGTCTATGAAAACATGCTGTCTACTCTGGTTGCATTTAGTCATCATTGAGTAGATGACCTTGTGGTAGCTTTGTCATATATAGTCATAGACTGACCTAACTACAATACTCTTGTGCTAGTTTAGATCCAGGAATCACTGTCCCCACTCCCCAAGACATCTTTTCTTCACTGTTGTTATTCCCACTGCAGTCAGTCCAAGTGCAGAACGTTGGCATCTTGGAATATTGCATTAACTCAGTCATTTTTGTCTGTTCCCAAACTGATGTGCCTGTAATAAACCATATATTTGAATCATTTTCAGTGAAGAGCAATAAGGGCAGGACTTTTGGATGACAGACTGACTTAACTCTGCACAAAAGCCTCCTATGAAAAGAAAATCCCAGTTTTGCCAGACAGACTCACAATGGTATTGGGAGAGGGATTGTCTATCACAACCCTTTGATTTCAAGGACTGTTGCTTTGGTAGTAGACAGTGTTCCAGGCATTCAGAGCATGAGGATCAATGCTTATATGCAAGTAGTTATCCAACAGCTGTTGAGAAGGGAGAAGTGTAATAGCATAACAAATCACTGATGTAGCTAAATGTTCATTGTGGTGACTCCAAAAGAAGCCTATAAATTCTAAACTGTGAACCTATTCTCATTCTCTTGCAGAATACAAGGTAAGAAGGGCTTTTCCAACACTGGAGGAACAATCAGATTCAACACTTCCTAGCAAGGTTACATGCGTTCCTTTTTTTTTTAATTATTATTTGATTTTATTCTGTTAATATTTGTCGAGTCAGGATGCAAGTATGTACCTTTAAATTAGTAAGTTCCCCACACTGTCACTTCCACACCTCAGGATCAGGTTTGGCTGGAGTTCATAAGCTCTTGTCTTTTTAACAGATTTATCCTTATGAAACACTTATTGTAACAAACCGAGTTCGTGTGAAATTGCCTAAGGATGTGGACAGGACCAGGCTGGAGGTAGGAATGATATTTGCTTGGTGGCTTTGCAAGTCTTTGTCCTATTTGCTTACCATCTTAGATATTCCTGTGCCCAAGTAATAGCAATGAAAGAAGAGAGAAGAGAGGAGTAACATTACATATTATATTTTATTTCAAAACACTGGGATGTAGGCAATTTAACTAAACAAGAATAGCCAAAAACCTAGCAAATGTCTGACCAAGTGGTGTTTTACAAAGCTATTGATGAAACCCATTAGTTTTAGATGATTATACAGGATATTGAAAGTGGAGTGGTACAGGTGGAAACTTGAGGGGCTTTAAATTCCTATAAAAAAACACTTTCCCAAAATAACCTGAGTATTATTTTTAAAAAGCCCTATTTATCCTGCAAGTACATGGAACTATGTTTCTAGTCTATTGTCTTATTCAGCCTCTCCTTTGGCTGTGTGATCCATGATTACTGTGCTACAGATTTGCTGTAGCATCCAGCTCCCTCCAGAGGAGTAGCATCATCTGGAGAAATGCAGATATAATTTATCATAAAGCAAAGCTTAGTTTCTAAAGGACAAATCCTGAAGTTGATGTTCAGGCAAAATTCATGAGGTTGATTTTTTTGTAATGAGTAGTGATAGGACTGAATAAAGACTCACCTGAATTATTAAAGTATCTTTGTGTGAATTACTATTAAGAAGAAGAGATAGTTCAATAAAAAATACATGAGAACAATGGACTTTAGGGAAGATTTTTATTTTAATGTGTTGTATTTTTAACTTGATAATATAACGAGAGAAAAACTTTACTCTTAAAGAAAAAAGAAGAAAAACTATGAAATAGCAGGAAGCTCTTTATCAATGATCATTTTTTAAATAAAATGAACTTACCAAATTCTTATACATGCAGTGTATTTTGGACATGGTGTTATATTCTTAACTACTTCAATGTGCTTGTTGCTTGATCACCCACCAAGTGGTATTGATATGATTATAAGGGGGGGAAAAAAAGCCTCAAACATATGTTGTTTTAAGCCTGGGGTATAGCAAGGCATGATAGCAATAACAAAAAACATAGTGAGTCCAGAAAAAGCAGCAGGGAGTTGGAGAGGTGCTCATCTGGAGACAACTTATAAAGGATTCTTTTATATACATGTATATGTATATATGTCTGTGTATTGAAGAGTCTTTGTTTAAACACATCAGACTGGTCTGAATAGAAAATGTGGCTCCAAATTGGCTTTTTTTATGTCTTTAAGACAACCTATAGTTTGCTTTGGATGGGTCAGCCTGTCCTGGCTGCTGTAGCTTGTACATTGTCCTCAGCTGGGATCACTGTTTGTTTAACATTGGACTTGCTCAGTCTTGCCTTACACCAGGTGCAGCCCTGTGCCTGATGGCTCAAGGAGCCTGACCACTTCAAAGATCTCACAGAGGTTTGCAAAAAAAGAACAATAAACAAGATCTGCTTCAAACCTGCACCAGAAAAGTGATAAGGGGACCAGGCTGATCCTGCTGATTGCTGTACTATGTTAAACATGTGTGTCTGCAGGAAGGACTCCTTTGTAGCCCATCTTACATTTATTAAGGATTGGTAGGCTTTTTAAACAATTAAATTAGCAGCATTTTAGTAAGATTATAACTACTGGAAAAACGGGGGCAGCAGCTCATCTATACATTCAAACCCTATGCATTGTTGAGTGACAGGCACCAAACTGTTTGTCTTCCCTGCCAGCCTCTTCCCCTTGTCCCTGTCCCTTCCTTCTGCATTACAGAATTGCTGGAAATTAAGTCACTTTGCATAGAAAAGCTATTTATCATTATTTCCTCTTGTGGCAGAGAAAGAAGATTATAACTTGATTACTAACTTGTGCATTCAGCAGGTTTCAGACTTGGGCAAGACCCATGACTCAGGGAGCCCAAGACTACACTGGCTTATAGGTTTGCACAGGAACAGACCAGGATTAGACACACACCTGTTAGTAGAGGACCCACTTGGCATATCTTGGTATCTTAAAGCTTTGGAGGTCAACACTGGGAATACTGGAAGCAGGTCCAGAACAGAATCACAGAATCATACAATGGTTTGGGTTGGAAGGGACCTCTGGAGGTCATCTAGTCCAACCCCCCTGCAGTGGCCAGGGACATCCCCAACTAGAGCAGCTTGCCCAGAGCCCTGGCAAGCCTCACCTGCAATGCCTCCAGGGTTGGGGCCCCAACCACCTCCCTGGGCAACGTGTTTCAGTATTCCACCACCCTCGTGGTAAGGAACTTTTTCCTTATATCAAGTCTAAATCTACTCATCTCCAATTTAAAACCATTGCCCCTTGTCCTTTCACTGCAGGCCTTTGCAAACAGGCCTTCTCCAGCCTTCTTGTAAGTTCCCTTTAGGTACTGGAAAGTCACTAGTAGATTTCACATTTGCTAGTGGGTATGATTCGAAGCTCATGGATCTCTAGGAGGCAGATGCTCTTTCCAAGCAGAATTGATTGACAGCTGATCTGTTTTCATGCTGCACAGCCAATGTCACTTGTGAAAAGGCTGGTTTGTGCCTACAGAAATGGTGAAGGTGATAGCACCACTAAGCCCATCTTTTGTCCAAATTGTAAAGTGATTTATCTAGGAAAATCTTAAGAAAAAAAAATTCATGTTCTAATATTCCAGATTTATTCTGATGAGTTTTGTGGGCTGAAGTCTCACCTTGCTTTTGCTGCTGCAGGTCAGAACAAGCTCCTGGATGTGATGGGTGTGTATAGGGTATAGGTGGTATCAGTGAAAGGAGACCTAGAACTGTTACGTTTTATCTCAACTATGAAAACCAGAAGTGTTTTACTGTGTCCATTATGATCAGAATATCTCACACATGATGGTTCTGATTTTCTAATCTATTTAGGAGCAATAAGGTGACTAAATCTGTATGAGCCAAGTTTATTTAACACCACTCTTGCAAGCTGACTTGAAGCAGTTGTGAACTTTGAATGATACAGCATAGATATTATGGAAAAGGCACTGTTGTTTGTCTTTGACTCCCTTTTCCAAGGGAAGTCTCCTATATTGAGTGTTCTTGTCATAAAAAGTGAAGTCAAGTAAATGGTATTAGCTCTGTGGGTCAAATAAAGGGAGGCTGCAAGGAAGGCCTTGGCTAGTGGTCAAGGACAGCAGGAGGGTGGGGTTTTAATGGGTAGTAGTGTTTTCCTAACTTTGCTCCCATTGTGAGTATTTTTTTTGATGATGCTGTTGTGTAAGAAATTCATTTTAAGGATTATGAAAACTATTTTCTTGTAAAAAAAACCTGCATATTTTTCTAAGCCCAAGAGGTATCTAGAGATTAGGAAGGCTCAACTGGTAATAAATGCCTTCAAATAATAGGAATTCTTTCCTCAAAACCCATATATCTAAGCATAGAAACGCTCGGCATGTTTTTGTTTGCTTGTTTTAACTCAGCAGTGAGGCAGAAGTACCCAGTTCCCTGTGTTCCTCCAGGAGATGTTTATGCCAACAGTGAACTAATACATGTAGCACTGAGAAATAGTGATAATAAATGACCTGCTGAGTTTTAAATATGTTACTGGCACTCTGGCTTTTGAATGAATAGCCTGAATCTTCCTTTAGTAAAAGCTGATTAAACATGCAAGGAATTTACACTAGATAAGGATTTGGCCTCAGATTTTTTTTCTCTCCACCACAGTGTTGTTTATTCTAACATTAGCTGAACAGAGCAGCTATTGAGCTGCTATTCTAATGGGAAATGGTGAAGAACAAAGCAGTAGCACGGGGTTGGATTATACAGTCTGGATGAAGAAGAGGAATTGCACCCTCGCTGTGTCTGCAGATGACACAGACTTGGGGGAATAGCAGTTCATGATCAGATGAGTAGAACCTCCATTGACAGGGACCTGACCAAGCTAGAGGAATGTGTCAACAGGGACTTCATGAAGTTCAGTGGAGGTAAATCCAGATGGTGTGATTCTTGGGGTGTCCAGTGTAGGACCAGGAGTTGGAGTTGATGATCCTTATGGGTCTCCTCCAACTCCAACTGTTCTGTAATTCTGTGATTCAGATTCCTGCACTTGTGGCAAAAAAACACAGTTCATCATCCCCACTATCAATCCAGGCTAGGGGATGTGATGATAGAGAGCAGCCCTGCAGAAAAGGACTTGGGATGCTGGTGGCTGAGAAGCTGGCCATGAGCAAACAGTGCACGCTGGCAGCNTCCAACCCAAACCATTCTAGGATTCTATGATCATCACAAGATGGAGAGACTAGCTCGGCAGAAAAGTACCTGATGGTGCTGATGGAAAACAAGCTGGACATTAGTCAGCAGCTCCCCTCTGCAGTAAAAGGGTTACAGAGGAAAACATACCCTTCTCAGAAGTAGGCACTGAGAGGCCAGGAAGCAACAGTTGGAAGTTGTAGAAAGGGAAATTGCAATTAGATACAAGGGAAAAGTTCTTCACTGGGAGGGTAGTGCACTTGAACAGTTTGCCTAAGAGGCTGTGGAGTCTTCATGCCTGGAATCATGCAAAACTCAGCTGGACAAGACCTTGAGAAACATGGTCAAACTTTTATGTTGACCCTGCTTTGAAGACCTCCATAAGTCACTAATTTGTTTAGGGTGGTATAGTCTGTGAAGAAAAAGCCTTAACATAATATAATTACAAAATAGGATTATTAGGTGCTCTTGCTGCAATAGCATTTGAAAAAATACATCACTTCATCTATCTTGGAACATTTTGTGAAAAGGATCATTTTATTATGAAAGGGCTTAAATGTAAGTGTCCTGGAGCAAACTTCCCTATTTTGGACAACTTAAATCCTGAGTTTCCAGGGATTAAGACATCACCTTTTGATGGTACATATTAGCACATTCCTTATCTGCTGGTTTCCCAGTGTTGTTCCACATGACCTGTTTGGTTGTTTCCCAAGTGTAGTTTGGGAACTATTGGACACTATTAAAAATCCTGATATCTCTTTCAAGCACTTGAATACTTTTTATGATTTGGGCCTTGGGCTCCCAGAGGCATGCACTTGGTACTTTTATCTTAGGTTGGATATCATTTGCCTGGTTTTCAGTCACAGCAATGTGGTTCAGTGCTTGCACATCCAAATCAATGGTTCATGGCCAGCTGCACAGATTTATTGTATTTTTCTTGCTCTTGAAGTCACAGAGTATAAGATTTCTTTTGTGGTCACAGACTGGTAATTTTGAAAGCCAACATAGTCAGAGTCTTCCGTTTGGAAAACATCTTTTAGTGTTTTAATTTGATTTCCTTATCTTAATGTATCTCTGTTTTTTTAGCCTTTTCTTTTGAATGTCACAGAGTTAAAAGCATTATTCAGTCACGCCTATCAAATACAGTAGAAAGTAAATTATTCCACTTTTGTTTGAGCCTGTTTGTTCTTTGTTGAACAAGAACACACTGAAACAATTGCTCCGTTAAAAAAATATTCTGGAATGTCAAGTAGCAAACCCTCATCTGCCACCTTGTTCTCTTGTAAACAGAAATGAGAGATTTAAACATGGGTGCGGTCTTGTTTGAACAGAGCACTCACATTAATTCAAACATGCTTTTCCTCCTGAAACTGCTTGTCTGGATTTGTTTTAGGGTGACATTTTTTCCACTAGTTTTTATTCAACAATTGCCTTATATTCTAGCCATTTGGGCTGCAACCATTTTAGGACTGGTTTCCAGTAATTGAGCCTGAATTTATACCAGCCCCAGCTCCTAGATGTTATTCATAGAAGTAATGTTGTGTCCCTGACCTCCTCTGGAGCTCAGGTAGGGAAAATCAGAGCAAAACTGAGGTGCTGTGTGTTTTAACATAGACAAGTGCATTTTGTAGTTTAGGATTGGATTTGAGATAATGGGCTTGCTTCATAATGGAGCTCATAACTTGGAGTAAAAAAGCACAGGTCACTAACTTCAGTGGAACTTTGTTTTGTTTAACTTGGAAAACATTTATGTGGAGTTTCTTACTCTAGGAGTATACTTATGTTGTGATCAGTGCTGTGTGTCTATCAGTTTTCAAAGCTAATTCCTATCAGATAGGAAATGCTGTGGGAGTGAACAGAGGTTACATGTTGAGCATTTCTATTAGAGATACACTAAAGCCCAAATGATGGGAAACTGGAAAATCTGGTTTAAGAATAATATATTTTGTACCTAAATTAAATGAAATGTTTGAAACTCAAAATCTTTTATATTTTTTCATAATTTGTTATGGATTCATCATTTTAGTTTTATTTATGGATATTTTTCTTAGTTATAATATTTTTATATCAGCACTCTGCTGATAGCAATTACTTATGTCAATGTCAGTATGAAGAAACTCATTTGGTTGAATGACAGCATGATGGTACAGGTTATCCCCAGAGATGTTCTATGTGTGCTGCTGTGTTGGTAATATATTGATATCCCTGAGAGAAATATTTGTATCTTTTCAGCTTCTTGCATATTTATGGATGAGAAAATAAATATTTTCTCATATTTTGGCTGGGGAAAATAACTGAATGTACAATGCTACTGCAGAGTATTTTGCGTATTCCTTGTGATATTTCCCAAGGGGCTAGATTGTAAGTACTCCACAGTAGTATTGCTGAGTGGAATGCAGCAACTCTGTGCTGTTTCATGATACCCTGAGAATACTAAAGGAGACTCATACACAGATCCAGGAGCCTTGTATGGATGCTTGGGGTTGACATTGACATGGGGAAGTCTTTCAGACTCCTTTCCTCGCTGCTTCTATCACAGTATGTCAGGAGTTGGAAGGGACCTAGAAAGATCATCTAGTCCAACCCCCTGCCACAGCAGGATCACCTAGACCAGGTCACACAGGAATGTGTCCAGGCAGCTCTTGAATATCTCC
>VWZO01018191.1:330632-444640 GCA_013396975.1 Bucco capensis | reverse complement strand
GCAAACTTGCTGAGGGAACACTCTACCCCTTCATCCAAATCATTACTGTTACATAGCTTTTCCTGGGAGCCTTTTGGGGACCTATATTGCAATGTGGAAGCAAAGGAGAGAGGGAGATCTACATCTCCTGCCAAGTATTGGTTCCAAAACTGCTCCAACTGTTCAGTGTTGTGACTAAGTGCCTTCATCTAGTGTAACCACAGTTGTAGCACCTACTGCCTCATCCCCTAATCAATGGAGCTGCTCTAGTTATCTTTTGATACCTTTTCAAGTTCATTAGGTGGCAATTCATGCCTTTTCTTAACTTTCCTTTCCCTATTGCATAATCGCTTAATAGTTTGAAATATTTATTGAGCGTGAGGCTTAATTACTCCATAGATGAGCATAACATTCAATACTCTCTTGGGAACATGGCACGTGGCTAATCATAGCTTTGTAATGAACCATGCAGTAGGCTTTGAAGAAACCTCTGAAAAGCCTGCTGAGCCCCAGCAGTGCAACAGAAAGAAGGGTGAAGAGTGCAAGCCCTGTGAATGCAAAATGAGGATTTAAAATTCCATAGGTAAAGGAGAAAATTTTCCAGAAAATATTGATTGGGCACCAGCAAACTGTTTGCACTACCCTAAAGAGCTAAGAGTTGGTAATTTATGTGAATGCTGGCTTACCTGTGAATAAACCTTTCCTAGTAAATCCCAGTTTAGTTTTGAGTATTTTGCGTTTTTGAAGACTCTGGAAAAAATCTTTTCGATTTTGTGGGTCAGAGTTTGGAAGTGTTTCAAGGACTCTGAACAAAAATGAATTGAAGTGGACAACTATTTAAAATTACCCTCTGTGGAATAGTGTACACAGTGGTGATTCAGAGACTAGCTGAAAGGTTTGCTATGGATTCAAGCAAAGGCAGTGCAATTCTCAGCTTGTCATTTCCTATGAATGTAATGTAACAAAAAGCAAAGGAGAAACAAACCTGTTTTTAAATGACCTCTAGGAATTAAGACTTTGATTTTTCTAGTCTGCATCTCATCACCTCCTGCCATCCCCTGAGTTGGTTCAATATTGACACATGAGGAAGTATGATATCTTCTGAATTTCCAACCTCAGCAGGTTTTCACAAAAGGACTCTCATCCAGTTACTGACACAGAATAAACGTGCTTGTGCAGCACGACCTGATCACAGCTTACTGCAGTATGACTCTGGGTTAATTGCAATTTTCTCTTCCTGTGACTTATTCACACTAATGCCATGTTCCTAAGTATTAGTTTTGAAGATCTCTGAATTTCATTAGAAGCACAATTATTCTCAAGGAAAAGAAATCTCATTGAATTAAATAAACATTATTAACTCTATTCAGAATGATTAGCGGTTTTTTTAGCAGGCCACAGAGAAATAGAGATAAGCCTCATTAATTTACAGTATAAAAGCATCACTTCTTTCTGAGATAACAGTGGAGCAAGTATTTGGCTATGCAATTAATTACTTTTGTTCTGAGAGACTCAAAAATGAGCATGTATCTGTAATGCTCATTTTAATGATTGTGTTTCACTGAGCTTGAGGATTTTCCATTATAGTGGTTGCATGGCAGTAGAGAGGTTTTGCTCAGCCCTTCCTTAGTTCTGTATATCTTAATAAGAAACACTTGTGTTTTAATTCTTCTGTTGTGCATTTGTATATTTTAGGAGAGCTAGCTACATAATTACAGCAAGGTGTGGGGAACCTTCTTACACAGTACTGTGCCCTATAGGTAACATCCAGGTGAGGAATTACAGCAGCAGAATTTGTTCCCAAGCTGCTGACCACCTTCAAGTTTCCCAGAGTGGGGTTCCAGAGTTGGGATCCCGTATCTCTAATCCAGAATGCTGTCAGTGTGGGTGAGAGCTTGTGCTTCTGGAGACATGACTCTCCTCTTCATAAAAAAAGCCACTGTGGTGACCCATGGGCACATCTGGTGGATCCTCAGCACTTCCCTGAACTTGAGTCTCACTGTCTTTCTCCGGTTTCCCCTTGCAGGCTGACACAAAATGCTATCCAGAACAAAAGACTGAGCACTGTAGACTTTACAAGCCTCAGCTTAATACAGTTTTATCAAAACAATATGATGCAGTAGTCCTTTCTGGTGTGGCAATTTCATGCTTAAATATATCCAGAATGCTGATGTTCTGATACTGTGAGCTCCAGTATAGCAGTCTTTGTAGTGAAGAACCATCTTTAAACTGTTTATCTTTTTGCAGGTAGCATCATGTTAACATCACTATGCAACTTTCAAAGTCAGCTCACTTAAATACAGTGAGTTCAGAGTGTGGGCACAAGGAGAACTTAATCTGATTCTCTGTACTCTCCTCAGGGTCTGCAGTGTGCCCAGCTTTGACGTTGATGCAGAGCAGAGAACTAGATTGGGTTAATCTGCCTGAATATGGCCAAATTGTCACAAAGGGAATTAAGAATTGGTTGCTAGCACACTATAAAACACCCAGACTTCCTATGTAAACAAGGCCAACACTAGTTAAAAAAAAAGAAAAGGAATGAATGTTACTTTTACTAGTAAGTTTACCATTCCTTTAATGGCCCAGTGATGCACTATTAATATGGCTGGATATTTTAAGCTGATCCAATCCTTACAAAAAATAAAATAAATTATGTTCTTGGCCTTGTAAAGCATAGCTTTATGCACACATCTCTCATACTCATACCTCAAAACTTATCCTCCCTATTCCCTATGCATAATTTTCAATTTCCCTTCTTTTGTTTGACTAATGAGACAAGGTAATGCTTCAGTTAAGACAAATGAATATTCAAATAGCTGAGAAGAAAGAGAACTCAAACTAAGTTTTCCTAGTGGTACATTTTCTCTACCTTTTTTGAGGAAGAGCTTTTGGTCTTAAAGATAAAAGGTTTAGGAAAGTCCCAACAGTAGCGTAGAAAAAATTTAACATCACACACACACACAGAGAAGTATGAACATAAACTTCCCACACTGACCTATTCCCATGGTGTTTAGACCCTTCAAATACTTGTAGACATAGACCATATTTTCCCTTAGTCATCATTTGGCTAAGCTTATACATACTTAGGCCTTTTAGTCTTTCCTCATAAATCAAACTCTGCAACCTGTTATTACTTTGGTTACTTTTATCTGAAGCTTTGCCAGTTTGATGACATCCTTCTGGGATCAAGGTTTATTCCAGAATTTGCAGACAGAACTGTAATCATTGCTGCTTCTAGGGTTAGTCCCAAAGCTAGAGCCCATGATGATGAAGGGAGAGTGAAAATTTCTGAGATTCAGGGAAGATGGTGGAAATTATGCTACACTGGGCGCAGACTGGTATTCTCAGAGAGGGTTCAGACTAAAAGGGAAGTGTTACCTTGTCCTAGAATTAATTATCTGTGTGAGTAATGCATTGATGGAGTAAGAAACTTTGCTAATATTGCAGTCTGAGGTTAAGGACAGTATATGGAGGAGAATTAAAAGGAAAGGAACCTCCTAGTAGAATGGGAGGTGGAAAGAATTGAGCTTGTCCTTTCCCCATTTCAGTCTCTGCTACTGTATGCCTGGTCTGGAAACTCTCAACTGCTTTTGGACCAGGCAGCCAACTGAGAACTTCTGTGAAGAGGGGAAAAAAACAACAAAAGAGGCAATACTGGTGTAAAACAAAACCTCAGTATAATTAGAAAATGAGTGCATGCAAGGAATGAAGGTGATGTCATCTGGATACAAGCAGAGGAGCAGAGCACCCATCTGATTCATACTGGCTTGGATAGGTGTATGCAGACTGAAAGCTTGCTAAGCCTGAGGCAAAGCAAAATGATGAATGGCAAAGTAGGGCCTTGGAGAGGAAAGGGGGAATTGCAGAGCTGGTACTGAGATTGGTGGCAAGCCTCATGGGGAGGTGAAGGTGTGGTGAGTATTTGGCGTCCAGCGTGGGGCTTGCTGACTCTCCCTCCATTGACCTTCAGTATTGAAATGGATCTGATGAGACCACAGCAGTTCCTAGGAAGACATGGTGTAAATGACCTCAAGAAAAAAAATATGGTTAATGTATTCCTTTTCAAGTTTTACGTTTCCATTGGGTTTGGATGATTGGCAAAGTGGATTTACCTGCAGGGTATAGGCTTCATGATTCTGAGTATGAACTAGTTTGTCACTCACTGCTTTCTCCTGAGTCAGGGAACATCTGAAGGTCTCATCTACAATCTACAAAGTAAGATAAAACAAGGTATGACACACTTTGCTCTTCCAGACTTCTTTTCCAATCCCACAATTCGCAGACATGTTCCTTGCTGTGAGAAGTAGCTGAAGTTAAGCTTGCTGACTTTTGTCCACGGGATTACCAGGAAAATATTAAAAAGAAAAAAATAATAAAAATCAAATGCAGAGAGAAGTTACTTTTTCTTTCCAAAGTCAGTAGAATTAAATTCTCTCTGTGAGAGATTGTTTCTAAAATACATTGTCAGATGTTGCTCATTTCCATGTGAAACAGGATCTCCTTTGCCAAATACGCATGGCGTGTTTGTTCCATGCTATCCATAGTGCTTATGGTGGGATGCTGTCATTGGTCAAATGAAAAATGAAGGCTCAATTCCAAACTCTTAGTCACTGTTGCTCTGAATATGTGGAATCTCTCAAGGGAAGAAACCCAAGACTGTCCTTTCTTTTTTAAAGAAACCACAAGGGCCCAATGATGACCATTCCAGGTAATTAAATGTAGGGATTTCTACCAAACAATTTCATTAGTTTTCCTTGAGTAATTTAGATTACAAAGGTAAGCTTATTGTAAATAAGTGAAAAGTAAAATTTTACTTTCAAATCTGTGAGAGAAAAAAAAAGAAAAAAGCTTTGTAAAGTATGGCTAATGGGGCTGTGTCCATCCTGGTGAGGAAAACCATTGTGGGATTACTAGGGTGTATTAGCATGCTCCCTGCCATAATTTTGGCTAATCATGGCAAGCTTCCAGATGGGAACTGATTCAAATGACAGATGACATTGGTCTATTTGAATTGCTGGTAAAAATATAGTCTGAAGAACCTAGTGGCTCCCTTTCCCCTGAGGAGTGCTGTACTCTCTACCTTCAGCATCTTGCACTCAGCCTTTGCTGGCAGCATTTTTCACATTTGCAAGGACTCTATCTCCTTTAAAGCTAGCCTCCTGGCTGGCTTGCTGGCATGTATCTTGAGAGTAAGTAATGTGAACTAGATGGTGTTTTTGAACCTCCTCCAAGTGATGAGGACATTGAAGCCAGGTTTCTCTCCTAGGGGCAGTGAGATGAAAGGGTTGATATCCTCCCTTTGAAATAACACAGTTTAATGTGTGTGATGAGCCTGATTCTGCTATGTGAGGCATGTTCAAGCATTTTTTGCAATTAGTAGCTTTGAGGTACTTAATTTTTGGATGCTGATGGTACTTCATCAGGCATCAAGGTGCTCAATCTGGGACTGCCCAGAGCTGCCTCTGGGGGGGCTTCAAGTCAGAAGCCCTGTTAGGGAGGAGAGTGTTACATTGCAGGGCTGGTCCTAGGTTTCAGGAAGATCTTTGTGGAAGAGAAGAGTCCACGTTTAGAAATTGCAGTTTTTAATTCTCATTGCAATCTCTACCTTTTAGATGGTGCATACTTAAGATGTCAGAAACAGAGAACCATAACTGATACTACTGATGCTTGAACAAGAGTTAGTCCATGATTATCAGCTGAATTTTATAGGATATTAATTTCCAATTCACACATTTATATTTTCTGTCTTTTCTGTATGTATACTAATGTTAGGCAATTGTCCTACCTTCTTCTTATATTGGTATTCTCCCCTTTTTCTCCCTCTTTTTTTTTGTTTTAATATTGGATCATGAAAACATCAAATAGAAGCATAGTTCTTGACATTTGAAAAACCACAACTTTATCCAACTTGGACTTCTTATATGAGTCTATCCCCATGGATAAGCACATTTTGGGTTTATGAATTTAGCTGTGTGCTCTCTCCTTTGTTGCAAGGCTGCTATTAGTGGAGCAGTGTGGTGTTCACCACCCTCATTAAAGATGAAGGCAAAATAAATCCAACTCTGAAATTACATCATTATCAATCTCTTTAAAGTCCTGGAATAGCTTAAATTTGTCTCAGCGTGCTCTGTCATCAAGCACCATGTATAAAAACATCATTTTTTTCCCCCCAAAAACATGGGTTCTGCTCGGTTGGAACTATATTGAAAAGACTTTTTTTTTGCAAAGTTCATTACTACCATCAATAATTTCATTTCCCAGTTACTCTAAGCTCATTTGATTTTGATGCAGTCTTTTCCAGAACCAACTTGGGAATTTAAATGCAAATCCTAGTGCATTATTTTGTGGTGTGTTGTAAAACTTAGGAAGAGCAGAAATATTCCTGTGCACAGATAAGCTTAATGATACCTTTTATATTTTCATTTTCAAGAGGCATTTGTCCCCTGAAGAGTTCCAGGAAGTCTTCAAAATGAGCATTGAGGAATTTGATCGTCTGGCACTTTGGAAGCGGAATGACCTGAAGAAAAAGGCCCTGCTTTTCTAGCCCCTCCTGGATAAAATATGTGCTTAATCAAAACAAAAATAGTCTTGCCAGAACTATCACATGCACTTGCTGTTGAACCATTGTCCAGCTTCATTGTGTTAGTATGTGTTGGAGGAAACAGGACAGATTAGATGGCAGTGCGTTGGAATAGAGAGAATTTGCTAATCTTGCATGACCAGCTGGTTTTGTCAGTAACTCCTGGTCCTACCCAGTTTACAACATGCAAAAACTCTAGCTTTAAATTTATTGTTGCTTGCAGTTATTGCTTGACACAGATGGAAATCCTGAAAGGAAGAGGAAAAAAAGTGTAGCTGTGACAAAAGAAATGCATCCAACCTTTTGTTCCATTAAGTTTTACAACATGTTTTTTACAAAATCAGTAATGAATATAAAAATTCTCCAGTGGGGGATCACATGCTGTTAAAAATATGATAAAAGCCAAAGAAAAAGCATGTCCACAAGCAATTACTGCAATTGTTTATGCGTGGTACTTTTTAAGAATGAAAGCAAAAATATGGAAGCACCTTAATTCTACTTCTTATATTTAGACACAGCCTACTCTTTAAAAGGTCATATTTGTCTAGAAGGTAACTAGCTATCTGTAATGACAAGAGGTTTTATTTTATTAAGAATATATTGTGACATAAAGCAGTTATAATGACTAAGATGTATACAGACCTACTTTAAAGTTTAGTCCCATTCATCAGGAAAACTGAAGCCTTATACAAAACTGGTTGAAGAGTGCTTTGTGCCAGTTGACTGTGTTTTCCTACTAGTTTGGGG
Organism: Bucco capensis; assembly: GCA_013396975.1. Classification (NCBI taxonomy): domain Eukaryota; kingdom Metazoa; phylum Chordata; class Aves; order Piciformes; family Bucconidae; genus Bucco; species Bucco capensis. The sequence continues at coordinate 437,334 of VWZO01018191.1, read as the reverse complement.
TGTTCAGAGAACTTTTTTTTTACATTTCATGCTGATAAAAATACCATGTAATCTTGATTATATGTAGATAGGTGTATCTATCTATAAAAGAATCCTTTTCATTAATATAAGACATTCTTACTTTCTCCACTCTCTGGCTTTACACAATAAGCCCTGAGAGCTGTGATAGCAATTGGTAAGTGTGGAAGTGGAACAGTTCAGCATAAAATGTAACAAAAAAATCTTGGTGTGCTCTATCAATAATACATCCAATTATAGTCAAATATGTAAAACATTCATGCATTACTATTTGCATGTTTCTGTAAAAATCAGTTTTAAAGAAACAAGCCTATATGATACTGGTGCAGTACCTTGAAACTATCTTGAATAACAAGTAGAGCTAACAAAATCTAAGCATTTGATATGAGCATTAGACCTTAATATCTCTTCCAGCTGAAAGACTGTATTGAATTTGTAATTTCATATGGTCAACAGTATGGTTGCTGACAAAGAATGTTTTAAAGGGAGTTGCAAGGTTTGTGTGATACTAAAAAGTACATTTTTCAGCCATGTGTCAGTATTCTGCATTTTTACTGCCTTGAATGTTTGTACTCACTTCCTACTTCACTTTGTCTTTTGCATTTCCTTCAAGTAACTGGTTAATATATGCACTACAACACACTATTTCAACTGATCCAGCATTGGAAAAACCATAGCATCAAACATGCCTTCTTCCAACTAACTTTCAAAGTCTATGCTGTTGGAAATAAGTATTTTCTCATGATCTAAATGTTTTGTCTGATGATACAAATGTTTAAAAAAAACCCCATTAAAACAAAGACATAACTGAATGACTTTTTGCTAATGTGTGTGTAATTTTTAGATCATACTGCTGCTGTGGATAGAGTCTTCCCATTATATTAATGTAAATAATGCCTAATTTGCATTAGATGTGCTCACTGAGGAGAGTGTTAAGTGTACCCCTGAATGTCAAGTTACTGTAAATTGGTCATGATTTAAACAATTCATCTAGCAACTGTCACATCTCACCAAGCAGAAGCTCCTTCACTGGTGATATTCAATGTACAGAACCATTAGACAGTTTTAAATGAGAGCTCCTGATCACCCATAGGCTACATCCATAGCACTCTTAACCTCAGGATAACTCATTAGGTTTTGCCTACACATCAAAAGCTGGCAGCACACTGAAATGGGCCAACCCAAAATATGATCAAGAAGGTTACCATTGGTACTATGAAAATCTAAATCCAGAACAATTAGTTGGAGAATGATGAGAAGATTGACATTGGTGAAGACCACTTTTCTGATCTGAGATATCAGATTGATTATAGACATCATCTCACTGCAGACTGATCAGAGAAATCCATACACCAGTGCAGATCAGATTCTATGTGGAACTTCTTAAATAATTTGAAATTTGCTTAATGACAGCAGCTGTTCTGCTGGTGTAGAACAACAGCTCCATACTGCTGTACTATGTTATGCAGATGTATGGCTGGTGATAACTGAGGACACTGAGAGTATGTGAGCTCTGTTTGACCTATCTGCAATGTTTTGAGCCAGTTAGTCTGTATCATGTAAACAGCTTTAAAAGTGTCTCCAAAAGGTTGTTGTCCTACTTGAGCTAAGTCAGATACAGCTTTTGTTTTGCATACCCCCATGTAGATGTTTTAGCTCATGTGCATCAGTTCTTACCATAATGCACAAGTGTGCCTAGAAGTGGTATCTCATCATCTATCTGTATTTGTTTACAAGTCAGTTTGTCATTCTGTGCTCCCTTTCATGGTCAGTGAAGAGGAAAATAAAAAGCAGTACAATCACATCCTAATGACCAAAACTGGTTATATGAATTGTACCTATCATATTTCTGTCCACTGCATATAAAGAAAGGCAATCCAGCTGCAGAGGTATTCATTGCAAGCTATCTAATCTTAGATGAAGTGAATTCTATGCCTACAGTCTATAAGAGAAAATAATAAAGCAGATTTTGCCAAGTTGGTGGAATACCAGGCTTAGAACCAGTGGCAGTTCCTAGACCATCTTACCAAATCACTTTCAAACCAATCAGGACAGTACTTTGAAATGCATAGATCTAACAAAATGCCTTAACACAGTGATTCTTTGTGTTCATTATACTCTTCACCAGAGAGGCACATATTCTATGCCAAACACACAAAAATGATTTAGAAGACGGTCAGTTTATCAACTTAGGTTCCTACTAACAGCCAAAACCAGAAAGGAATTTTGGCTTTCATACACATAATCTTTGCTGATGTTAGATGAACAAATGCTCTTGTGTGCCCTTATTTCATTCTCCTGAAAGTTTGAAATGATCTGTTCAGTGTAAAGGTGGAATAAGCTGTTCTGGTTTTCAGATTATACATGTCAGTGTATTATTCTATGTCTAAAGCATCTACTGGCATAAGGTGTAGTGACCTATTTAGTTATGCTTTCTAGCCTAACTAAATGCTCATTTACAGTATGATATTGTATGCTGGCTTTGGCACCAGTCAAATACACCAGTGTAAAAGAGCCATAAAATGAGTAGTTGTCATTCTCTTCACTGCTAAGTTTTCCGTACATCACCTAAACTCTGTAAACCAGAACATGGTATACCAAAAAATATATTTCTGTTTCTAAAATTTATCATGTTTTCCCCATTTAAAACCTACAAATTGGAATTTTAGTCACATAGTCTTCTTTCAGGAACTTAGAATATCTTATTAAATGAGAATTGACTAACATGTGCATAACCAATATTCTGTTTTATTTCTAGAGCTCCATATGCTAATCTTAAATAGCATTATGAAATGGAAAATGCATTTCAGAGTAATGAGATAAATCTTTGCCAGAATATTTCATCTGATCGTATGGTCTGAAATTGGCAGTAACAAACTGAGCACCTTGACAAATCATCAGCTGTTTTTTAGATAATGCTCTTTAGAATTATTAAGATACTGTTCCATCGTCGTGTTTTTAAGGAAATACTGTCTTTCAGCATTTTGGTAAGTATGTGTATGGCTGTGCAGCTCAAAAGGATCCATATAGCTCTTGAAGGAACCTATTTTGTTATGATATTAAATTCTGTCAGATTTCATTTTCATACTTGGATCTAAAGTGTATGTCTCAGCTGTTCATGACAACCCTGATGTATGACCTAATTCTCACCTCATGTATTTTAAAGAAAGCATGTCTCAAACACAGCAATGAAAGAGCCAACTTATTTTATCATCATAGTCTCTGAGACAAAGGAAACACATGGATTTCTGTGGTTGCTGAGGATATCTGACCAACAATTCCAGATAGGAAACCAGGAGTGCCAGATTACTGTTATAGCTGTCTGAGAAGGCTGGACATTTTTGTCTGACCTTCTACTATTTCTTTTCCTTGTGGTTCAGGGGAGAGCTCTGAAAACTGGAACTGCAGAAACAAGAAAAATACATAGTTGTGAGAAGCTACCTGGAATCTAATAACCCTCTGAGACAAGGCTAGTTCTACATGAAGAAGATAGAAAACAGTTCAGACCAAGGAAGATGCCTTGTCTTATGCTCCTCATTTTGATGAGGAACCATGTATTTCACATTTCCAGAGAACGACCAAGCCAGGTCATTAATTTTTTTAACCTTTTCACCTCTTCATATCCAGGCCACCTCTGAGGTATGGCCTCTTGAGAGATGCTGGCTCAGGCTTTTGGAGTCTTTGTATCCATTCTCACTTTTTCTATCCTGTGAAAAGCCATGTTAGAAAAGGGAGTACTCAGTAAAAATGCATGCCTTAGAAACATTAGATCTCAATAGTTCACTGGCAATGAGGCCCACACAGCAAATTGAAGGTTGTTGGGCTATTGCAAGTAGTTATTATTCCTCACAAGTACCATCTCTGTGAGTTATAGCTAAGAGAAGTAGTTGTGTTTTTCTAAGTAACCTTACTTTCATGATTTAGTATGTTTTCTTCCTGCCACTCAGTGTTTGACATCTTGACTTCTATGCACACAGGTATTTGTAAGTAGAATCACAGAATCATTAAGTTGGAAAAGAACTTTAAGGTCGAGTCCAGCACTGCCAAATCACCAATAAACTGTAAGAAATTCCTTAAGAAATAAAAGAGACCTAATATTTGCAAAACAAACCTTAGAAAGATATTCTGCAGACCTTGACATCATCAGACCTTGATTTCCAGACACTGTACAGAAGGTAAGCATTAAAGTAGCAGGTGCCCTAATGTACCTGCTTATAGTACCTTAATAAATATGGTATTTTTCTTTCAAAATCCTTCTAATTCATTGGTTTAAATGGAAAAATTGGAAAGGGGTTTTGGAGCAGAAAAAGCATGGCTTTGTTACTCTCAAAAGTATCCTTAAAAGCAAACCTGGCCAAGCCTTTTTGAAGGAATAAGACAATTACTCATGTAAAAAAAAAAAGAGATGTATGACAGTGAGTCAGCTCAAGAATAGATAAGATGTAAATAAGAAACCACTTAAAATAGCTTTTCCAGTGCTTACATAAGTATTCTCCTGTGGGAAAGAAGTGCAAAGAAACCATATCATAAAGCAACACAATGTGTTTCTCTGAATAGCTGAGATTTTCAACAGAATTACATAGGCATTGTTTTGACAGGTGATAAGTTTGAGAACTGCTGTTCCCTGATCTTGATGATAAAGGAGAAGAAAGGTATAGAGTTTCATCCCTTGTTGAACAATGAGGAGGACAAAAAGAGGCAGAGAAGGGCTGAGCTTCCCTTGTTGGCCCAGTCTTGCTTGAATTCAAAGAAAGCAGGGATAAGGAGGTGAGATTTACAGGAAATCTTCTCCCAGTGACTTCAGCCTTAATATAAAAATTAAAATAATGAGACTAGGATTTTTTTTTTTTCAATTAAAAAATGTTTGTACTACCCAAAGACAGAGTTACTTTTCAGTGATGCTGGGAGGTTAATATGCAACTAATACAAGGATGTTAGCATAGCCTTTTGAAAATGTCAGGCACTAAATGCTAAGCTCACAGAAATCACTGACACTCTAACCTGCACAAGGCACTGCAAAGGGCAGGTTATATAGAATTTCTTCGAAAACTGAAATCAGAAGGAGGCATTGTTTGCTTGTGTTCAGCTCAGACAGAACAAGAGGAATGGGAAGTAACCATTTCCAACTACACTTTCAGATTCTATGAACGTTATATTGTCTTTTTTGTATGCATTCCCTCCTGCACCCTGACTCATAATCAATTAGCAGTGGAATGAAGGACATAATGTAAAATATTTTACATTTGTGTGAAGAGAAGATAATTGCAAGTGGTTTTCTTACACAGGAGAAGACCTGTCTGTGTAGAAGGGAGAGGCTGTGCATTAATAGAAATGCTGCATAATCCCATTTCTTGAAGTTTCTGTCATGCACACTTTTTCCATTTTGCTTTCTGCAGAAAGGTAAATGACTTTGCCATAAAAAGTAAGTTTTACCTGTATCACTAAGTCCTTTTGGGGCACATGCATAGCACTGTGAGATTCCTGAAACAAATGATACAATTTATGTAAAATACAGTTATTTTTATTTTCCCCAGTGAACCTGGAAGGTATGTGGGACCCAAGAAAAAACAACTCATTGAAGAGATACTTCAAAAATATACTCTCTTTAAAAAACCCAGAAAAATGCTATTAGAGTATTAATAACAATGGATTCTACTCTAACAAGATCACAATATATGATAAGAAAGTAAAAAAAATAAAAACCTTTAATCAAGAGCTTTCTGCTGTATGTAAAAGCCATTTATTCCTAGTTTGTAAATGCCTCAAGCATCTGAGACAGCTGTAGAAACACTGGTGTTTTCCTTACAGAAAAATCACAGTTTCAAAGTAACATAAGAAATTTTTTGTTCTAAAAAGCCATAACATGCCTTCTATTTTTGAACTCATGCCATCATTATGTTTTCCTGAAGAGAATGGCAGTTACTGTAATGTCACTCCATCTCTTGATAACCCAGATTGCACAGTATTTTTGCCTATTTTCACTGTTCTCTTGAGTCCATCCTTTCCCCCATGCCAACATGATGTGAGGGCAGGAGGTCAGACACAGTGCTCATTCCAGGGAGCCTGCATCTTCCCTGCCCAACACTCCAGGGTCTTCTCTGTGGGGCAGTGACCAGTCTGTACATGAAATCAACATTTTGCCAATGTCAGCTCAAACAACAAGAATCCCTCAACACCATCCTCCACCCCCCCAAAAAAAAAAATCCCAAAGAGACAGATTGTTTTGACAGTATTTCGAGCACCAAGTGTTCCTCTTACAGCAGTGAGATCACTTTAAGATACCAAAAAAACCCCCAAAACTATCAAGAGGCATCTTGAAAGGTCTTACTGAAAAGTATTGAGCAGACAAGCCTAAGAAGAACTCATACACCTCTTCGAGCAAGTCCAGAAGAGGGCCATGAAGATGACTGAAGGACTGGAGCAACTCTCCTGTGAAGACAGTTTGTTCAACTTGGAGAAAAGGTTCCAGGGAGATCTTATAGCAGCCTTTGAGTACCTAAAGAGGGCCTACAGGAAAGCTGGAAAGCTGGGGAGGAACTTTTTACTAGGACGTGTACTGATAGACAAGGGATAATGGCCTTAAACTGAAAGAGAGTAGATTTAGATTAGATACAAGGAAGAAGTTCTTTACTGTTGGGGTGGTGGAACATTGGAACAGCTTGCCCAGAGAAGTTGTGGATGCCCCATCCCTGGAGATGTTCAAGGCCAGGTTGGACATGTCTTTGAGCAACCTGATCTGGTGGAAGGTGTCCTTGCCCATGGCAGGGAGGTTGGAACTAGATGATCTGTAAGGGCCCTTCCAACCCAAACCATTCTATGATTCTATGACTTTCAGGGGATATCATTCATCATTTACATTAGCCAATAGATTTTCTTATACTTGTTTTCTCACCAGGATGTTGCTGAGGTTTTGAGGCCTCTTAACTAGTGAGTTATCTGCTTATGGACTCAATCCAAGGCAGATGTGAAATGGAATTGAGCGTATCTTTAAAAACTGACCCATACTTTTAGATGCTTGACATACTGGGTTTTTTTGCCATTTTGCATTAAGTGAGCCAAATCCAGATTGCTTGGAGTTCCTTAAAAGACATAAGTCACAACAAATGGTTGATTTTTTTTTGTCTCGTGTCTATGTTTCTCCGATTTCATCCAATGTTGATTTTCCAAGGGAAAAAAAAAATCTTAAAGCTAATAAATATGGCCTGTCATTGATGTGACTTTTCTCCTTCAACACACTAAGGATTATCTGGTGGTTAAAGTCCCAAACTTGTAAACAGATACATTTGGATACTTTGCTGCTGGGACTGCTCTTTTTCTTTGCTCTGATTATTTTCTTTTTGTGATAACAAGTGCTAAGAAGAATACAAGAAGATAAAGGTATCCCTATGACTAAGCTTCATCAAGTCACGTCTAAAGCTTGTGAAGACTATTTCTACAGCAATGAAGTTACCCTTGATAGAGTCGAAATGTAGAGTGAATTATTGAGGACAAAGACAGTATTTGGAACATTGCATGGTTCTGTGGTCTTAAAAGATAGAAGATGCTTTTTTCAAGCATGGAGGATATGTGTTTCAAAGAGGGAGATTTATAAAAAATTTGCTTTCTACTAGTTCATGATAGAAGATGATTAGTTTAAGAAGTTTATTGGATACAAAATATGACATAGAGTTCCTGTGAACCACAGATTTCCTATTAATGATGTGCCTTCAGTTTCCATGCAAGAAACTCCTTAATAATCAAGTGATTTATTTTGATGGTACTGTGTTTGAGGTGAGTTCTATGCTCTTCCTTTTAGTTTTATAAAATAGAATTTGTATTTACATAGTGTTTTAAGACTCGTGGGAAGGAAATTCACTGAATCACTAAGGTCTATTTTGCAGCTGAAGTAGCTTATGGAATGTATATTGCCAAACCCAGAATTCAGGGGAAATGCTGTTTTAAAATACAGCTTTGTGGAATCTAAGAATTTCAATAAGAAAAAAAGGTTTTTTGAGCCCTTCAGCTTTAGAGAAGTTTATCTTCAAGAGGAACTGTTTGTGCTGTCTGATGCTTGTCTCTGGGATAGATGGCCCATTCTTTAGTCTCTGTGGAGTTACTACCAGAAGACAAGAAATTCTTAGCAGTCTCTCCAACAGCCTAAGACTGTTATCTTACTTTCTCATCTGGCATAGGGCATAAAGTGTTTATTTTCTTGCCAGTCTTCTGATGCTTCCTAACATCATCAGGACATTTCTGTGGAAGAAATACTCTGCAGTGTTGCTAGAACCAAGCACCCTGCTTACAGACTGCAGAGGTGCCACACAATGTCTTAGGGCAGGCAGAGGCTATACACTGAAGTGCTACTTAATGTAATGTGTGCATTAAAATTTATCGAAGCAGAGGCAGTAAAGCCACCAAATCCTGGAAGTGTTAACTGCAAGCATACAAATCAGTGGTGCTATGAATGGATTACACTGCATGCACCAGAGCAGCCAAGGACTGTGCTTTTAGGGAAGCTTTTGGATTGCTCTCTAGCAATCATGTTTTACAGGTTAAATCAAGTAGCTCTAAGACAGCAATAGCTGAAAGCAATTGAACTGTGGAGAAAAAGAGCTACAGTGTAAAGGGCCAACAAAGCCCTTTAATATTGCCAGAAAAATCACTACTTCTAACTACTCCAAATCCCAGTCCTGCCAGCTCCCAACAAGTGGAATGAAAAAAAGGCATGTAGGAGCATGCTGCTGGTGTCAGAAGAGCTCATCCAGTAGGCAAGTCCTTCCCTGCCCATACCCAAAGGCATACAAGAAAGAGAACAGCTAAAATTGAGATTTTAGGCTAAATAATTTTTCCTGAGAGGGTTGGGCTGTGAATTCAGCACTTGTCATTTAGGCTGCAGAGATCTTGTGCATTTCCTCACTAGCCACATAGTGTAAATGCTGAATAAAAAGAATTTTCCTTGGTTGAACCTGTTACTTTAAGTATCACCCTATTGGACAGAAGACAAAACTTGGCCAGATCAAACAAAATTTTATTCACCAAAATTAAAGAAGGTTAATGAGCTGATTGCTCTAAGATGTACAACAATGTAAGCTACAAGCTTGCACAAAATGGTGAGCTTGCGTGTAGAATGCTCCATAAATACTTCTCACAGGAGAACATTTGTGTATCCAGTTGTTATAGTTGAAGTAAAAACAACTGGATTGAAGTTGCTGGATTAAAAACAAGGAAATAGTGTTTCCTTAATTAATGTTCTTTCCTTACTAATGTTCCTCAGTGACCTCAGATTTCCAATTTCTTCAAGGACAGGGAAGAAAATAAATCTCTGAACTTCTCAAAGTTGGTTTGAGAACACAGGTTTGCCCACCTTGTCCGTATGCCCTGGATGGTTTAAATGTGGCTTTTATCAAGCTAAATTAAGATGCCAAAATCCAATTTTAAATCCATGTTGGATCTGTGCATGGGAAGACACTGAGTTGCTGGAGTGTGTCCAAATATGGACGATGAAGCTGGTGAAGGGTCTTGAGCACAAGTCTGATGAGGAGCAGCTGAGGTTGTTTAGTCTGGAGAAGAGGAGGCTCAGGGGAGACCTTTTCTCTCTCTACAAGTACCTGAAAGGAGATTATAGCAAGGTAGGGGTCAGTCTCTTCTCCGAGGAAACTAGTGATAGGACAAGAGGAAATGGCCTCAAATTGCATCAGGTGAGGTTCGGGTTGGGCATTAGGAAAAAATTCTTTACTGAAAGAGTGTTTAAGCACTGGAACAGGCTTTCCGGGGAAGTGGTGGAGTCACCTTCCCTGGAGGTGTTCAAAAACCACACAGGTGTGGTACTTGGGGACACGGTTTAGTGGTGACAGTCTTTTCCAAACATAACAGTCCTACGATTCTAGGAAGCCCATGTCTGCACTGCCAGCACCAACCTCCCAGGGGGACACTTCCCCTCAGTTGCCCCTGCCGGGAAGGAAGCTGCAACCGCCTGTAACCCCCTACCCGGGAGCTGCCGCATCCCCGACCCCCTCCCGGGGTGATGCTGCGGAGCCTCTTTACACACAGACACACCACTCCCTCCGCCTTTGTTCCTCTCGCTCCGCCTCGGCCCGCCCCGGGGCGGGGTCTCTAGGCCCGGGGGCGGTAGGAGCGGGCGGACCGGTACCACCTCCCCGCCTCTCCCCGGCACGGTGCGGTGGTGGCTGAGCTCGGCGGCGGTAGCGTGCGCGGGCGGAGCTGTGCCGAGCCCGCTTTGTGCCGGCAGCCGCGGCAGGACGGCCGGAAAGGTAGGAGCGCTCCCGTGGTACTTCTCCGGGCAGCATCTCTCTCTCTCGCCTTTTCCCGGCTACGCGGGCGGGGAGGAGGAATAAAGAGGGAGGGGAAAGGCTGGATTCATGAAAGGATTTTTTCTGCTGAGGCTCCGCTGGTGCTCCGGGGAGCCCTGTGCTTAGGAAGGCTGTGGTCTTAGTGGAAAAAAAAAAAAAAGCCTGAAAAAGAAAAAAGTCTCGCTGGTTTTCTTGGCCGGGAGAAGCACATGGAAAAAGCTGCGAGGCAGCTCAGGCATCAGCCGGTGGTCGCCGTCCCCGTCGGTTTCCCGCCGAGCCCCGGCACCGCTGCACCGGGCGGCCGCTGTCTGGACTGGGAACCAGCACAAATCCTGCTGAGATCCTCCGCGATGCAACCCCTTGTTTGCCATCCCGAAACTCTCTTCCCTCCTTGGGGAAGGGCAGCAGCCTGGCAGCCGCGCTGCTGCTTTGTACAGCTGAGAGTTTCATTATACTCTGCCTTTCAGGGTGGGGAGAGGTGGTCTCTGTCTCCAGACTTTGCCGTTTCATCGTAGCCGGGAGATTGCATCATGTTACAGTCCTGGATTCAGTCAGGGCAAAGGGGAAAAGAACCATCCTTTCAGATCTGTCCCATTGGCTTCCCCATCCGACCTCCTCCTTTTTATTTCCTGTTTAACGGAGAGGTTAAAGCTAAAAAGCAGCCTGCGATTGGTAGGCAAAGGTTCAGTTCACAGCGACGTATTTTGATTTCTTCCACTGAGGGTTTGTTTTTGGAAACTCAGTTTTAACTTTGTCGGTTCTCTGTGTGTATGTGTCTTGTGTGGGGAGAATAGAGGAAACTCGCCAAAGATTTAGGCAGTAGAAAAACAACAGGCAGCAACAGACCTGGATAAACACACCAAAGCAGAGGTTGCTTTATAAACTACACGCTCCGGAGTCAGAGGAGGTGAGTGGATGCAGGCAGGCGTCCCGTGGAAACCGAGGCATTCACCTGCCCCGAACGGTAGTGTGGATGAATGAACTCACCCCTCTGCAAAGCAAGACAGGACTGATGTCAGGAACAGACAAGTATTTAGCTAATCTCTCCTCTGGATCTTATATGATCAATTCAATGCAAACACTTGGTGTGTCCTTTCCTTTTTTTTTTATCATACCTTTGTAATGACTTATCCTTTCAACTGAGATCTGACAATATAAATACTTCTCAAAGCCGTAAAGATATAATTAAATATTGTACTGCACTTAGGGCTTCCTAAGTGGACAGATTCTGCTGTTCTTTGTGCAGTTCTTTGTTTTGTTGCATGGGGAGGAAAAATGTCACAGTATAGCTTGGCTCAGCTTTTGGAGGTGCTTTCTGTAACAAGTATCTCCTTCTCACAGGTGCTTTGTAGCTGTTTGCCCAGAGAGTTACAAGATCACTTTTTTCTTTCATGAAAACAGCAGTATTATGAGGTTCTTTTCCTCTGCATCTCTGGGAAGGGTTGGTGCAAGAGGACTAGGGAACAGCTTGGCAGCCAGATGGATCCATCCATCCATCAGTGCTCTCCTATTTGGGCACTTGGTGCCCTTCAGTCATCCCTTATGCCTCCTGGTGGTTTGCATAGGAAGAGCTGCAAGATTACTTTCTCCTTTTGAACAATCCCATTTTTCATTTTGGAATTGGGATGGAAGAGGAGGGAACCCTGCATTAGAGCTGGAGAGAGAGCTTTCCTGTCTTTCTATGGCTGTAGGGCACCAGATGGGTTGAAGAAGAATTTGGAATGGATTCTGAAAAGAAGCATCTGCAGTTTTCTTTGTGTGTCTGAATACCTAGTGATTGCAGTGACAAGCCTGCTCACAGAACAATGAGCAGATATTCACTGTCTTTGGTGATAAGTGGCACTGTTTGGTGTTTCCTGGGAAAGATGTCAGGAAAATTAAAAGTGTTATGTGGTGTTCCTGGGTCTCAGGTAGATTTTTAGCTGAAGGGATTTGGAAGATCTGTGAGGTTGAAACTGCAGTGTTTCTTGAAGCAGTGGCAAAAAGGAGAGGTAGAATGCAGAGAAAATTCAGTAGTAAGCCACTCACACTATTTTAAAATCTTAGTGGAGAGGTTTTTCATATTCATATGCTGAAACTCTTGAAGGGATACTGTCAGATATATATATATAAATATTGTATTAAAATCTCCATGGGGCAGGCTGTATTTGGTAAGCATATGATTAATTGTGCTGTGCCTTTCAGTGGTGGTAAGAGAACCTGCTGTAAGGTCAAATGAGGAATTGTCTTGCCCTGCTGCTCACTGCAGACTTCCTTGAGACATTGCCCCAGGACAAAGAGCCAGTGGTTCAGGGCTGATTTATGCAACCTGGAGTCGACTGGTTTAATTTCCATCTATTTTCAAAAGTTTGATATCAGATCCATCAGTCAATGGCAGTATGGATCCAGAAGCCTGGTTAACTGCATTGTTCAATACTGTGCTCTTTGTGTTGTGAGGAGGGGACGAGGAGGAAGAATGGATATGCTTTATATTCATTTGCAAGAGATCTCTTGCTGAAGTGGGTGGGTGGGATGCAAGGACTTACACTTCCAAACTCCTGTTCAGACTAGGTTATTATGAGCTTAGTGACACAAAAGCCTGTGTGTCAACTTTTCTAAACGTCTATGCATCTCTTTCAGTTATGCAATTCAACTTGTTTTAGATGTGAGTGACACCTAGCTACTGGTATGACCCTGAATTTCCTCTGATTCATCAGTTTATTGACAAATGCAGTGTTTCATCTGGCACAGAAACAGTCTGTCTGGGCTGGGTAGGTGTGTTACACACTCAGTAACTATTGTTCCAGATGAATATATTCTAATGTAAAATGTTATTAGGTTCCCAGCTGAACTCTCAATAGTCAAATCCAGCAAAAATAATATAAAAATGGAAGTCAACCAAAGGATTACAGAGTTTCTGTGAACTCTGAACCAGGACTGAAAAAGCTAAGTCTTGAATATACTCATCTTCTGTACCTGTGAAGGTGATCTATTGAAATGTAGGAGGAGTTAGCTTTTCTACTATGAAGCATCCTAAGCTGACCTTAGAGAAAATTTAAGTTTTTAGTATCATACCAGATGTCTTTTGGGGGATTGTCTATATAAGGATATACCTAGAAAGTCTGTGAACACTGTGAGCAGGTAGGAAAACATGTAGCTGCAACTGTACAAGGGTGACACCAGCATGAGTGTTGGGCTGCATCTGCTAATCTACCTATATGTGAGGGTTTTGTATTTGTAGTGCATATGCAATAGCACCATAAAATACTATCTCTAGACTTAATTGGTCATACTCTCTAATTAAAAGTTAACTTTTGGCTCTCCTGATCATGAAACACATGCTGATTCTAGTCATATTAATGAATGGTGTTGCAGGAACAGAATAGGGGTTTGTGGAAAAGGGGAATGAATATCTTAGAGCAGATAACAAGTTAACCTTCTGGGACATAAGTCCTATTTTCCAGAGGTATGAGATAGGATAAATCTTGAATGGCTGAAAAGCAGAGTTGTCTGCTGTCCATTACCCCTCTGCCACCTTAACAGAAAGTCATTTATGAGATGTGGTGTATAGTAAGGTTTAACTGCTGGAGGTGCTGAGCACCCTTAACACACAGCAGTGTCCAAATGAGCTGATGGTTATCACCTGTCTTAAGAGTAGTCCTGGGAGAATGCAATAGGCTGTGAAAAGGATAAATCAATATCTGTTGTGTATATCAAGAAATCTAGGAAAGAAACTCCTAAGAGGACTTGTTTTATAGGTTTGATTTTGTATAGATACTGCTTTTTACAGGTAGTGATATCTTTAAAATTGATGGTGCATGTAAAATAAGCAAAACTGCATAGGACTGCCTTCTTTAAATCTCTGTCCTAAACTAAAAAAGAAATAAATGTTTTTAAAAAAATCAGGGCATTATGCCTTTCATGGTGACACAGTCATGGGATTGACTACCTGGCAGATTTCTGCTGCCTGCACCATTTTGTATTTTTTGAGCTGAGTGATAAAAGCTGTGTTTCTCTAGGACAAAAAAACCTAGGTTGGTAATGGCCCTATTGTGCCAAAATATTTATGAGTATAAAATGCTGAATAAAACCATTTCCATCCATTAGTAAGTGCCAGAAAGGAGTACACATGTGGTTTCAAATTTAATCTGTAATGTAGCTGATGTCTCAAAGATAACAGCATTTTCCCCCCAAGAAATACATCACTTCGTGCATGTGAGTTAATTGCTATGAGTTGCACTAAATATATATTATTCATTAGGAGACTGTCATTATATGTTTGTGAACTCCCCAAAGTCTCTTATCACTGGCCTAGTCACATCTAAACACTTATAGAAAACAAGATTTTGGTGTCCTGCTTGACTGACTCATGTTCTGGCTTGCTGAGTTTATCCTGAGCTGGTAGCCACTTTTAATGAACATGCTTGCTTAGCTCATTTAAAATGAACAGACTTTGGGGAAGGAACTTAATTAATGTAGTCACATTATCAGAGAGAGCACTCCTTGACAGAGAATATGTAGTGGTATATTATCTCAGTTTTGCAGAGAAGCAAATAGTAAAAGCTCTTTAATCTGCCTCTTTCATGCTAGAACTACTATGTATAGGATTCAAATGTTGCTAATTGCTGTGGGTGGATTTTTTTTTTCCCAGTACTGTATTTTTAAATATCTCTCTAAAACTTGCTAGTCTCTCATCAGTTACATGTAATTATGGCATTCCTGTTCTTCAAAACTGGAAGAGAAGATAAGGCAAGGTGAGGAAGGAATTTCCCTGTTATTAGGAGATCCAGATTTTATTTGACTATACCATTTCTCACCAGGAGCAGCTGCAAAGAGAGAATTACAATGTGACCGTCACAGCATTTCCTAGTGCTGTCATCAATCAGATCTGGCAGGAGCTTTATTGCATCTATCAGTGTGTCTCATAAGCCACATGCTGTCTGGTCTGGGGGGGAACAAACAAACAATGGGAGCTACTGTAGGTTTTGTTTAAAATAAAACAACCAGGAGTGTGTTTTTCCCATCTGTGGCAGTTTTGTAGGCAGCTTTCAATTTTTACTGTGTGCTTTTGGGCTGATTAATAAAATATGATTGTAAAGCAGTGGAAGAGACTTCCACTACATCCCAATGGCATTGGGAAATCATTCACAAGCTGCTGCATGTTCAGCCTTTTGCAATCAATGCTCTCCCGTCTCATTCAAAGCCTTGATGTTATTTTTACTAAGGAGTTGGTGCAGTTAGATTAATTCAGGTGCTTTGCACTCATAAAGATGTGTTTTCAGAATGCTCTGATTCCTATATGAAATAATGCAGCTTCCTCAGATTGAGTGGTTTGTTTTGGGGGGCAATGTGTGTGCCTTTACAGGCTATTCTGGGGCTCTTTTGGAGGCAAGTGGCCAAGGTCACCTGATCAGCTGCAACATCCCACTTTTAAGCATGCAGAACATTATTAACACTCTGTAAGTGTTTTATTTATTTTGTGTTTGGTTGATTGATTTTCCCTACTGGCCTTAGTCTGGTTTTGGAGATTTACTGAAATTCAAGATGTTTTATGTTCTTACATTATTTTTCATTGTTGCACCAAAATCACTGCTGTTTTGCTGTCCTTTTCATACCAGCTGCAGTACATACAACTTTCTTGCCTTTCTTTGCAAGGCTCAGTACATGGACAGGTTGTCACTTCATGCTTGACTTTCTTGCAGGAAGGGTCCTAGCTAACAGGTAGATGGGAGAGCAAGAAGCAGTGGAGACAGGCAGAATTGCTACTGTATAGTTCTAAATTCTTTAATGGGTATATGTTTGTGTGTATATATAATTTATACAGATATACAGGTAGATGTATATAGATATAGAGAGTATATGTGCAGGTAGCGTGTATTAGAGCTGCCTTTGATACATAGGTTTTCTAAGAAAAATGTCTTCTTGGTAATAAATACATGTATTTACTGTTACACTATCAAGTAAAAGGTTAAAACTTGACTTTAGTAAAGCTTTTGATACTGTCTCCTATGGCATCCTCATTGCCAAACTTAAGAAGTGTGGATTGGGAGACTGTGTTGTGAGATGGATTGGGAATTGGTTGAAGGACAGAGCCCAGAGAGTTGTGGTCGGTGGAGCAGAGTCTAACTGGAGACCTGTGACTAGTGGTGTGCCCCAGGGGTCAGTGCTGGGTCCAGTACTGTTCAATATATTCATCAATGATCTGGGTGAAGGGGTAGAGTGTTCCCTCAGCAAGTTTGCAGATGATCCCAAGCTTGGAGGAGTGGCTGGCACACCAGAAGGCTGTGCTGCCATCCAGAGTGACCTGGACAGGCTAGAGAGATGGGCAGGGAGAAACTTAATGCAATTTAACAAGGGTAAGAGTAAAGCACTGTATCTGGGAAAGAACAACCCATGAATCAGTACAAGTTAGGAACTGATCTGTTGGAAAATAGCCCTGGGGAAAAAGATCTAGGAGTCCTGCTGGATAGGAGGATGACCATGAGCCAGCAATGTACTAATCTGTACTATACTGTGATACCTTAAAACCCTGAGCTTCAAACTGGTAATGCTGATGACCAGCAGCAGGGTATGATGCATCATTCTGTGCTTTTTAACCAGCCAGTTCTTGGTAGAAGCTGCCTTAGTACTGGATTTGGACGAAGAAGCTTGAAATGCCATAATAAACGGTGCAATAGCAGGTGCAAGGAATATGCTTATAAAATGTGAAGTACATTGAGCAAAATGGTTATCTGTTATGTCAGGAAAAAAAATCACGTGGATTGGCTAGCTGGCTATGGAAAGAATGACTTGTGTTTTTCCTCTCTGTGTGCTGCATCAGTTGGACAGGTTTTATGGCACTAGGCAGGGCAGTGGCTGCAGCTCTTAGCCACAAAACCAGCAAAGTTGAGTGAAAAGCAGCCTGCCTGAAACAATGCTGCGTGTTGTCCGTCTTCAAACATTGGTGCTGCCCCTGAGGATTTTGGCAGCCAGGGGAAAAGGTTTGACAGACAGACATCCTTGGGTGGTTTCAAGCAGTGCTGACCTAGGGTTGTTTAGTTTGAAGAAGAGGCGGCTCAGGAGAGACCTTATCTCTGTCTACAGCTACCTGAAAGGAGCTTGTAGCAGGGTGGGTGTTCTCTTCTCCTGGGTTACCAGTGATAGGAGAAGAGGAAATGGCTTCAAGTTGCATCAGGGGAGGTTTAGGTTGTGTATTAGGAAAATTTACTTCACAGAAAGAGTTGTTAAGCTTTGGAACAGTCTGCCCAGGGAAATGGCAGTCACCATCCCTGGAGGTGTTCAGAAAACATATAGATGGGGTACTTAGGGACATAGTGGTGATAGGTTGGCAGTTGGACTTGATGATCTTTAGAGGTCTTTTCCAACCTTAATGACTCTGTGGTTCTGTGTCAGCCACTGTGTGCCAGCAGTGCCCATCCTCACTGTTGAACTGGCATCAGCCCCTGGGTCTCAGCCCAGCATCTCTGCCCAAGCAGGGGATGTGGCCAGGAGAGGCTGAAATTCTGGACCACAGGATCCAGCAGCCAGGCACCGTGGCTGCACTACTGCTTGATAGAGGGATTTTAAGAGGCCAGAAGGAGGATGAGGAGAAGCTGCCAGCAGAAATCTGGTCTTGGAGCTGAGTCCTGTGCTGTTGTTCAGGGGCTCCTGCTTCAGGATCAGGCACCAAACCAGCTGGCTGCTTACTGCTGGCACAGACCAGACAAAAAGACGTTGTCTGAGCCCTGCAAGCAGGGTGGGCCACAGTGAGGAAATAATAAAATGGCAGGAGCTGAAAGTAAGATAGATAATGCAAAAGGCAAAGTCATTAGATAAGAAGCAGGACTGTTAAGTGTCACTGGGGCAGTGCTGGCCAGGAGCTGAGCTGCAAAGGGACCATTCTTTGATGCTGCTCTGCTTCTGGGGCTTAGCATAGATCAAACCAAAAGAAACTACTTAAAGAAAAGTGGGATTTATTCTTCTTATCCTGTGCTAGGGAATGGAGTGGAATACTTACTGGATGTTGTCACTGTCTGTAGGAGTTGCAGAGAGAAGAAAATAAATACCTGAAAATATTAGGAGCTAATTGATTTCCAGCTCTGTTAATAAACATTATGAAAAAAATTGCTTCTTGTTGAGGGGAAGAATATTCAGGCTGGGGAACTTCTGTGAATATACAGAGATCTTCTCTTCACCTGATCCCTTTATCTGCACCATGTGTTTGCCATTAGGACTATGAAAAGCTGCCAGTCTCCTTGGACAGGGGATGATGGGTGCATGGTGGGTCCTTCAGGAAGAAACAGGAGGGCTGAAAGGAGGTAGAGGCTAGTTCAGGCCACGACATTTTATTTGGAGCTTAACAGGAATGTGATCCACCCTGAAGAGTCTTAGGGGAAATTTTGGATGAGGGCCAGTGTGAATAATGCTGAATGCAGATGGGTGGGACCCCACCTGGTTACCAAAACAATTCTCTTTCCAGGGTTGGTGAGTTCTGCTGAACAAAAAAAAAGGGATATTTAACAAGGAAGGTCTCATTTAAAAGGGAAAAAAAAATTTGGAGGCTTAAAAAAAAAAAGTAAAGGACAAATCAAAAGCCCCTAAAAGTCTCTCACTTCAGAAATTAATGAAAACAAGCCCTCAAGCATGCAGACAGCTGAAAGCACACACTAAAACCCTCAGATAAACAAAACAAGTGCCCTCTGGGGAAAGGAAGAGCTGTTCCCTCTCTGGGAAAGTTTGTCTGTTCCTGTGGCTTGTGAACTTTTCATCTTCTCTGGGACTTTCTGCTGTCCTTGGTTTACTATTTGCAGCTTCTTGGTCTCCTGCACTTCTTTCCCTGGAGCTCACAGAACTATTTATGCAAGTGCTCAACTTCAAATAAATGAATCATCTTATTTGATGTCAGTGAGATTAGTGCTTGGGGTAGTGTGTATGTTTACTCCAGTCTGCTGAATGGGAGCCCCTGTAGGCAGGAGTCAGCCTAGGAGGTATGTAAATGTGCCAACCCCACATCAACCTTTCAGGCCCCAAAAGGAGCCCTCCCAGTGACATCCACTGCTGTGGCATGGAGACACCAAGGCACATTCCCCCTTGTGACAGCCACATCTTTAGTCTGATCCCAGTCGTGAGCTGGATCAAACAAGGCAAAAAGACACAATAGATAGTTTTAATCTCGCTCTCTTCTCTTGATGACTGCTGTTCCTGACTGTCTGTCTGTAGTGGCTGAGCCTCACAGCATCTCAATGTCGCAGTTTCCTTCACATCCCTTTGGATCTTTTCCTTTATTAGTGTTTGCAAAACACCAAGTCTAAATTTTGCATATGGGGAAAATCTTGCTGAGAGCTGTCACCCCTTTGACCTCATCTTCTCCAGATCTCTCATTTTTCTGTCCTCTTGCTTATAGTTGTCCAAATATGTAACTTTTAAAAGTAATTTCAGTGTAAAATACAAGCTGTACTAAGGGCTTGCCTGTAAAGACAAGCTCTCTCTACAACCTAAGGGCAACTACAGGTACATGCAGAAGGCCTACATGCCTCTCTGCCCCAAAGAAACAACTGAATATTGATTAAATTACAAGGAAAGCAAAAGTTGTCTTGAAGAGGTATAATGTTTGAAGATTTTTAGACTTCTTGAAACCTTTTTAACCCCTTCAGCTTCTTTTCCTTACCACAGTAATATCTTTTTAAGCATTATGGGACTAGCTGTGCTGTACTTGGGGATTCCTTTTTGGTTTATGGTCAGCTTTTTGACGGGATCCAAGATCTAAGTGCAAACTCAGATTGCCCTGAAGTTTATTGTACTTTATAAGAGCAAAGGGTGAAATCTGTCTTTTGAAACTTGGGGTTGTTTGGGCTAGGTTTCCTGACATACCAGCCCTTACAAAAAAACAGCTGTTCTGGGCTTGTCGTCCTGCCAGCTTTAAAGAAAAACAACCAAATAAAGAAAAAATAATCTGCCAAATAAGGATCAAACCTTAGCTTGGTTTGAGCATGCTTTAAGGAGTCTCAATCTTTGCATTTGCGCTAGTGAAGTTCTTTCCCTTCAGAGAGGTGACTTGGAAACAGCATTTATGAAAGAGTTGAACCCTTGTATATCACTGTAGAGAAGAGCTGCTTCCTACTGAGGTCTGAGTGCTTTCTTCCATGAGTCAGGATCTGGACAACTCAGAGCAAAATCTAAATATAAATACCTGAAAATAAAGGTACATGAAATGAAGGTACTCAGCTTTCCTAGGTATGTATGACTGCAGAGCTGTTCTTGGCCAAGAGGCATCACCTGGATGGTCCAGTCATGTGTCTGAGCCAGGACCAAAGTTGCCCAGAGACAACATAGCAGAAATGTGCCCTTACTCAGGCTATGCATTTGGTACCCTAGAGCAGCTCTTTACATGTTAATAACTCATTATAAAAAAGAATGACCTCATGAGATGGGACAGAGTAGGAACTGTAAATGGCAGATGCTCAGGGTGCAGAGGGAAGGAGAGAAATAATTTAGACTACCTGGCAGAAATGCATAATAACATTGTGAGGATTTTGGTACACTGGTCACCTCTCTCATCAGCCCTGCTAGTGTCTCAACACTCCTGAGATTTCAGTACAAAACCATAGTCTTCAGTTTCATGAAGTTCATAGGAGGGAGAGAAGCGTCTAAGAATCCCATAGCATCTTTTCCCTTTTTTGCTGTAGTCACTTCTGGTTTATAAGCTTTCATCTTAACTTCTGCAACTCAAGTGAGTTTAGGAGCATTCCTAAACTCCATGATAAAACAGCATTTATCTACCTGGGAAACTTTGAATAAGGCTAGGTGTTATATCCATAAAACCATTTGTCACACCACTTTTGAACTGCAGTTTAGAGGGGTGAGCTCACCTGTCCCTTCTGTCAAGCCAGTCTATGGAGCAAACATCTCACCTAGTGTTTTACAACCCTGTACTCCTTACATGAGCAGTGTCACATAATGTTCTGCTGTTCACTATTAAAATTACAGACTGTGCTCTTCTCCCAGCATGCCAGTGGAAGAGAGCTGTGCAGGTTCCCTCACTGACCTGAGACATGCTGGGACTCTACAAATACATGCACTTTTCTTTGATTGCATTCAGTAGGGCCAGCTATAGGGGGTCATGACCATCAGATCACTTCATTACAGTAGTTGCCAAAATAATCCTTCTCCTATTCAATCCATCTGCACCCAGTGCAATGAAGCAACTAAAAACGTGTATAATCCTAGAAGGCTCTTATCAGCTCTGGGAGGAGTGGAACAAAGCATGACTCTGTGTGTACCATAGCACTTCACTGGGTGGTTTTGCTATAGTCAATAATAAATAGCATTTTTGCATAGTTCAGAAAGACACAAAATAATATTGAACAACTGCACCTTGTGATAATAGAATCTGCTGAGGTATAACTATGTGAAAGCAGACAAAGGGCATGACAAGAAGGGTTTTTTTGTGGAGTGGAGAAATCATCATTAGTGGCATAATTCTCAAAAATTGCAATTATTGGACATTTTCTGAGGTAAGCCTACCTAGGAAAATGTGGAATTGCTTTTGTCTTTGTTTCTTTATTAAAGTAAGAATTTCTTCCCTGCGAGATTTTTGTAAGGAGGAAACAGATACTCCACATTCACCAGTGGAAGTTATCCAAAGCAGAAGGGAAAAATGACATTTCACTCTGTTAAGAACAGAAGGATAAAAGCCACCTGGAAAAATAAATGTTCAGTGGTTGCTGATTTCACATATATATGCATTTTCCTATGGAATTATTATTTATAGTGTAGTAAATCTAATGCAGCCTTTAGTAATTGATTTTTTTTAATTTGGCATTGTAATTGGTGATGTCTCTTTCTTTCTGTGCTTAAGAAATAGCATCCATGCCTACAATGGCTCTGCCTGTAGGCAAGTTAATTTTTTTCATTGACTAGTAAGAGAAAGATCAGGAGCTTGGGACTCTAATAATAGTCTGGGAAATCATAGAACACCAGCAGAGAGCCCTTAGAGTGAGAATTTTCATTGTCTGCTGCCACTGTCTTGTGTTATGTTCAGTTGGTCTGCTGGTGTGTGACTAGTAGGAAAGATTACTAGAATCTGGGCTTTTGAGGATACCATTATTTTCTTCATCTGATCACAAAGTGGAATTATGTCACTGAATTAAAATCCTAACAGTGGTAGACTGTGTGTGCTGGATGATTAAAAGCTTTGTCAGCATAAAGTATCATATACTTTAATTTAAGGATCAGAGGGCTGCATCCCATCTGTTCCAAGTGTGGAGGCTGAGAAATGGCATTATTAAGCTAGCTAAAGAGCTGTAAAGTGTGTATTAAGACTAGCAAAGGGATTGATCTGGGCAGTTTTGCATTGCTCTATCTTCTTTATCTTCCTAGAGGTTTATTTCTACCTACTTCATAGATGTACCCATTTTCAGAATCTTTCAAGGCAAGAACTGTGTGTTCTGTAAGATCAGTAACAAATAATTTGTCACTACTCTTTTGTTGTATTGTTACTGCAGGTTTTTTTACTTGTTAGGTCAGCTTGCTATCAGTTTTCAGATTAAAAATAGTGATGTCTGAAGGAGGAATTGAAAGTGGTGTATTGATTGTGACTGATAGCTGCATTTCCAAACACATTTCCAAATGATCATCTGTAAGCATCTTCTCATACAGGGCACTTCCCAGTGTAGGATGAGCTCAGTCTAACTGCATGGTCCAAAGATGACTTGGAAAACATTAAACTGGTTTGTCTCCACAGTGAAATCACTTCACTTGTAGATATTGTACCCCCAAATTATTTATATTTATGCCTGTTCTTATGTGAAAGCTTGCCCCATACTGCAGACTTTTTTTCGGACTTGGCATACATTCATGACTGAATGGTATCTATTCTCTATGCAATTGTCTGCCATCCTTTTTGTCTTCCTTTGCCTTACTCTGTCTTTGAGTACGTTCATCTGTTGTGAGTTTTTATGTGAGAGGAGATGATTGTAGAGCAAGTATCCTGACAAATTACTTTAGAAGACAAATGACAAGAAAGTCCCTCCTTGTAAGAAATGAGACTAAGGTGCTCCAGCATGGTGATTTTCAGTCCCACAATACAGAGTCTTGCCAAGGGGAACATGTGTCTGCTTTCTTATCAAAAGACCATGGGTAGGAATTATGTAGGGGATTTAATTTCAGATATTTTCAGTCACTGTCCTTCAAGGACAGAATGCAACTTGAGATGTGCAGCTGAAGGTAAACTGAGGTAGAGGGCAACAAACTTGGACATTGACTGAAGAGGAGACTGATTTTAAGGAGTAAATGCATTGATGCTTATCTACATCAGGTGTAGAAAAGTATAATGGGTTATAGAAGAGTAATGAGGTATATAACTGCATTATTTAGTGTACTGCAGGGGCTGGAGCTAAGTCAATGTGGCTGGATGTGGTGTTGGTAGGTTAGGAAAAGCAAAGGTAGTGAGTGCAGTGCAAACTCTTTTCTGTAGAACTTGAGGGAATAGGCGTGCTGGTTTTTATTAAACCAGTTTTCATTCTGTTTGTGGTGGCTAGTTACATTGGCTGTTCTTGACACATGGGTGACAGCTATGAGCCAGAAGTGCTTTCATTCCCTCCTCCCTTCTCTTGGGACACTGGGATGAAATCTTTCATTCGTACATCAAATCTGTTACGTTTTTCACACCAGAGTTTCGAGGCTGGGAGAAAAAGACCTGTGATGAGGCTGTAACAGGAGGAAGCCTATAATCTATGAATTTTTACAAATTTATGTGGATTTACTAATCTTGAAGATTAGCATTTGGAAATGTGCTTTCTGAGGAGAAACAGTTTCTTTTAATCTCTTCACTTCTAAATTAGGACTCAACTATTTGTACTTGCAAGGCACTAAGAAAAGCACTCACAAAGACCATCTGTATTGAAAAAATGAGATTATGAAGCTAAGTGTCATCGTATGTTCACAAGTCCTGCCTGTTCCTAATGCTTGTAAACAGCAGCATCATGTGCATGCTGAGTGAGTTAGAAACTGAGGAGACTCTATGTGAGCTCTGCTGTGGCTCCCAATGATGCCAGTTAATGTGCACTTCAGAAAATGTAAGGCTAGATATTTCTCATAGTAAAACTGGTTAAACACAGATAAAAGATGGCACAAAAATAAATAATAGTATCACCAGTAAATATAAGTGTGAATATAACATGACTATTGAAATGATTTTCTAATGTATTTTAATAGCTTTACTGTAATGAGAAAGCTCTTTTTCACTTTCATTTTACTAAGCATGGGATCAGGTTTTCAAATTAAAGGCATGTGAAAGCTGATAGGTGCTTAGAGTAGGATACATCCTGCCAGACTCCAGCCACACATGGGAGAGCAGGTCTACAACTGAGCTCATTCCCTATAGACTTCCTTTACAATCAGGGGATAGAAATCTGCTTCTCTAGGATGTAATGAATCAGATCTGTTCTAGGTGGCTATTTTAGGAAGCCTGAATTTCTCCATTGACTGTACATTGAGCCTAGGGCAGCTAGCTGAGATACAGATGACTGCACTGTAAGTGTTGGCACTTAGTCAGAGGAATGTCACCTCTAAAGCTCAAATGGTCTGCCTCCAGCCCTATAAAATGGGTAGTTCTTCTGAAGTAAAAGAATTTATTCAGGAGGCTTAAAACAAGATGATCATTCTTTGGATTTGCATATATAGGTGGATTATTTGTGCTCTTAATTTGGGTTTACTCTGAGGGTACAAAAAGGCTTGTCAGGACATCTTTGCATGGCTACTTAAATACTTTGAGGCTCATAGAGCTTACTGAAGACATACATCACTGAAAAGAGACTGGAAACACAGGAATGATGACTAAGATTCTTGGAAAATGAGTTTTATGATAGACAATTCTTAGCAGTGTTTTTTCTGATTGTTGCTATATAGTTTTATTTCTCTGCTTTATGAGTAATTTGCCATATTGGTCTCATATAAGATCATTCATATACCAAATGTTCAATGAATTAGCATTAGTTCATTCAGCTGTGAGTTCTTTATTTAGGCTGCTGTGCTCAGTGCCTTACTAATTAAGATGTCTTGTGTTTGGTGTTCTTAATCTTAAATAAACAATAATAATATTATCACTGCTTAAAATAAAAAATTGCTGTCAAATCATGGAAAAACATGTTGTGTAGACAGGAAAAGTGAAGAAGGAACTGATTGTTTAGTGCCTTGAGACTCATCACATGAGAAACTACAGCTAGAATTTGGAAAATTTTGTTGCTTGTGCCCTTGGACAAGGTACACATTAGGTCCATAGTTTCTGGGAAGCAGAAGCATCTGTGTTTAACTAATAATTTACTAATGCATTAAAACATGAATCCTACATCTGAGTAATGCCAGGGATTTGGGATTTTGAAAGGAAGTCTGAGGAGAATCAGTGACTTGAATTTATTACCAAAACTTGATTTTTTAATTTTTTTTATAAGTGGACTTCAGATTTGGACAGGAAGTATATATACAGACAATTGAAAATATGGCTTTCTTTAGCAGAAATCCATATATAAAGTATTGTATTGCAAGCTGATCTCCTTGAAGGCTGGTTTTTAATCAAACTTTTATCTACTTTGGGTTTTATTCTATACTATATTGTATTACATATTAAATACATTATATATTGTATTTATAATAGGTAGCTTAGTAGAGCAATGATTTCTACAGAATTTAGTGAGGAAATTTACATAGAGACGGCTCTAAACTGTAAACATGCAGCAGCACTCAAATGACTCCAGTGGGAAATGAACACCTGTATTTATCAGGAACAGTGTTGGCAGCAGGAGCAGGGAGGTGATCCTGCCCCTTTCCTCAGCTTTGGGGAGGCCTCACCTCCAGTACTGCATCCAGTTTTGGGCTCCTCACTACAAGAGGGACATGGAGGTGCTGGAGAGGGGACAGAGGCTACCAAGCTGCTAAAGGGCTTAGAACATAAGCCTGATGAGGAAAGACTGAAGGATCTGGGCTTGTTTAGCCTGGAAAAGAGGAGATTGAGGGGAGACCTCATGGCTCTCTGTAACTCCCTGAAGGGAGGTTGTAGAGAGGCAGGGACTGGTCTGTTCTCCCTAGTGGGGAGTGATAGGATAAGGGGAAATGGATGGAAATCACGCCAGGGAAGGTTCAGGTTAGATATTAGGAAGAATTTCTTTCCTAAAGGGGTTGTCAGCCATTGGAACAGGCTGCCCAGGGAGGTGGTTGAGTCCCCATCCCTGGAGGTGTTTAAGAGACAGGTAGATGTTGCCTTGGGGGACATCATTTAGCAAGTTGATAAGGCTAGGACAAAGGCTGGACTTGATGATCTCCAAGGTCTCTTCCAGCTGTAACTGTTCTATGATTCTATAAAAATGGAGATTTGCCCATGAGATCCAGTCAAGCACAGTTCTTTACACATATGTGTGTTTGCATTGAAGCCAATGGGAAAATCCAGAAACTTAAATATGTCTGTTAGCACAGCAGAAGGCCCAATAAAGCTGCTGACCTAGAAGATAAAGAGTGTCTTGTGAAGCTTCTTCCTGGGGTTAACCTCACCCCTAAGGCAGACAGTATACATAACCCATGTTCTGGATTTCTTTTCCTGTTGACATTTGTTTACTTGTATCAGAGTAAAATTGTCTGACTTCTTGTTGCTGCCTTTGTCTGACTTTTTGTTGCTGTTTAAGTCTTAAAAATAGTTCAATGACTTAAAGATAATTGAAGCTTTTTTTGTAAAGAATGTAGTTCTTCATCACTGCTTCAGGCTGAATAATTGCTAGCTGGCTACATCTTGCTTATATTACTTATTGTAGGTGGCCTCCCAGAAAGATTCATTATTTGAAACATGATGATTATTGCTGTATTGTTTTACCTAAACAATTTTTGTTGAAAGAAAGAGATAAGTTAAATATTATTAAGAGCTGGAAAGGTAAAGCATTTATTAGAAAGTACTATTCATAAACACATCACATGCACTCAAGTGTAGACCACCACATGGTAGCTGTTTAGTTTAGGCAAGCATGCATTTACATGTTCTTTACAAGGGCTTATGATATGCTGAGCAGCTGGAGTTTGTTAGCATTCTCTACTAACCAGAAAGGCAAGACAGAGCTAAATGAGGACATCAAGCCTTGGTAGATAGTTCGGTGCTTTCCCCAAAACTGTATCCAGATCCCTAGCAAAACACTGCAAGTTGCTACAGATGATGGTAGGAAGAGATCTGTTGTAGATATTCACACAGCCCTCCATACCTTACTATCCAGAGAACTGCTGATATCTCGTACAGGTAAAACCTTAGATGCAACAGAATTTAAAGGACAGGGGAGAGATTAATAATGTAAGCACAAGGAACAGCCTTTTGGAGATGCCTGCCTTTCAGTGTTGACCTTGATTTGGAAGAAACTGGTTTGTACCTACAACCATATAGTACATAGGTACTTAGACCACTTCATAAGGATATTAATAAATACTCCTTTGGATGGAATTTCTTGACTTAATACTGATTTGCAGCTAGTCTTCTCCCCTGGAAAGCTTTGAGGTCTGACCTAGTAATCTAGTAAAGCGCATTGCAAGTCTAGCTCTGGAATAAAACCATATACTACCCAACAAGCTTATAACAAGAGTGCTCAGGCTCTAAGAGGTGGAAATATCTACATCTTTTTTCTTCAAGTAGCCTGATTTGTTGACAATAAATATCTTCGGGGAGGATTGACCCCTGCTTCTTAATAGATGACCAGACTAGCTGTTTCCCATCACTGCTCCTCTTTCGGTTGCTGTTGCACAACCAATGTAGGCAAGATTGCCTAAATTAAGAGGAAAATAATCAAGTCCTAGGGGTTATACCTTACTCAGGAATGTCAGTGCAGGGACTGAGGCAGTGCTGTGCAAGGGTAGACATAGATTTGAGTCTCATTTCAGAGCATGGCTTCTCTCAGCCATCCTCCATTGACCCAAGAGGAGTACCTGGAGCGTGTGTGTGTACATATATATATATATATACACCCCTCCCCATATATGTACATATATTCTGTATGACATTGGTAGTGGATTGGGTATTTTTTTTTACTTTTTTTTATTTTTTATTTACTGCATTCATTTGCCTTGCTGCTTGTGGATTCCAAAACCTTGCCAGGAGGTACTTCAAAAATTGCTGACTTCTCTTGGTTGTTACATGTCAGCACAAATTGAAACACGTGTCAACTATTTTTTCCAATAAATAGTTTTATTAAATTGTCTCAGAGTGTAAGAATATGTATAGATTTTCTGTTATTATCCAAACCTTACAGAAGCAGTAATGCAGTTGAACTATACTTTTAGGAAAAAAGAGTGTAAAAATAACTATATGGCAATCAATTGCACCTGGGGAACAATGCCCCGAGAGTTCAAATACACAAAAATATTAAGTAAGCCCCCTCAAAATGTGAGATGTGAGTAACTGTGTGCATTCCTCCATTATAACATTTGCTTATCCAGTTTCAGTCTCTTTGTTTCATTATCAGGTAGAAGCACAAAATAAAAAGGATAGAAAGTAAAGGGTAGGTGTGGAAAAAAAAATAAAATCTCTTCTGATGTTGTATTTATTGACCTTAAGCCAAATTTTCAGAAGGGAAAATAAACAATGTCCCTAATGTAAAACATGAAATACTACTGAACAGTTTAATTCTCACAGAAACATTCAGAATGAACTTTACTGCTCTGCATGGTTGCTTTGTAGTCTTTAAAAGCACAGAGCTGCACTGTTATCAGAGCAATTAATGCTTTCCACAGGGATACAGGATAACACCCCTGCTAGGAATGCACTGCCTGAGGGAGGAGAAAGCTGAATGTGAGCCTACTTGCAGCTATTGCTTTCATTTGAAAAATAACTACAACAGCTCAGCTATTGGTGACTTTGCCTCTGGTAATTTCAGCAGTGTTATTTCACATATAATACAGAAAAATATTTTTATATATGTGTTGAAGAAATATAATTTTTTACCTTCAAGTGTTTTGTTACAATGTGATATACACAGCCCAGCATTTCTATGTCCAAGTCACGTGTGATCCAAGAAGCTGCATAATAAAAACATCCTTATTTTTGCTTCCACATAGCTACACATAAACAACTGAAACCCCACAGGAATCAGGCACTTCTCTGAGGAGCTTGGGGTGAGCTGCAGCCTTCCTGCCATATCCCCAAGTGCCTGATCCAGGAGACAGAGATGCTTTCTCCCACCACTCGCTTCCCAATAGCTGTCATGCTTCCACCCACAGCAACGTGAGGAAAGTCACATATGTTTGTTTGTGTGTGTGTATATATACACACTCACATATATATGCACATATATAGGACTAGACTGTGTGCAGAGATCCCGTGCAACATTAGCCATTGTGTGACATCTACAATGTTGTTTCACAATAGCTTTAAATAAAAACGTAGGCTGCTTTTAAAAGAGATGATCCACCTCATCCTTCCTTCCTTGCTCTTGCCCAGCCTGGGCACCAGCAGCATCTCCTGCAGGCATGTGGTGAGCTGGCTCTGTGCTCTCTTCTGGCTCACCCCAGGGCCCAGAAATGCTAATCTTGGCCCAAAGGAAATCATGAAAATGAGGGATCAGAGTCTAGATTATCCTCTTAGCAGCAGCCCAGAAATAGGTTAACTTAAAGTTAACCACAGCTTGCAGGACAAGCAGGAAAGAGAAAAAGCAGGAATAACCATCACATTTGAAATACAAACATATTTGCATACTTGTACTGACTGTGCCGGAAGTCATCTCAGTATCTCAGAAAGTGACACCCCACTTACTGTTTTCTCAGAGGATTGGTAACTCATTTTAAGAAGAACATATACCCTGGCCTAAGGATCACAAGTTCTCTGATTAGGAAATACTTAAGGTAAAAGTACTTGTGAGCATCTTGGAAAGGAAGGAGGCAAGTGGAGAGCAGGAGGTTTTTATTTATGTTCAATTGTACATGTCATCCTTTCAAAGAGTCTGTTTTTTATCTCACGCCAATCTAAAGAGAAGCAGATGAATACCTTTTGAATTTAAACTCATAGCAATATCAAAATTAGCATTTTTTCTGACTTTGCTGGGTATCTTATTTGGACGATATGTTACAACTAATGTCTAAATAACTGCTACTCTTTGACAAGCATCAGACAGATTCCTTAAGGACTTGATTTCTTCCTACTTAGGCAGCAATCAGCATGATTAGATCTAAGTCATCAAGGAGAAACACTTATTTCCTGTGAAAATTATATCATGTGATAAACTAACAAGAAAGGAAGAGATCAGTTACTTGAAGCTCTCTACAGGCTTAGTTACTTGTAAGCCCTTCAAACCCTACTTTGTTTAAGAGCTCTGACATACTTACCCTTCATGGCCAACTGAAGTCCATACTACCTGTGCATGGCTGAGTTACTTGTGAGTCATCTGCTGAACTGCTATAGCATTTAAATCTTAACCAGAAATTGGAAGCTTTTACGTTAACATCTCTCTCTCAGCCACAGTGGCTCATCAGCTGAAATTAGACCAGCGCAGCTCTATGCGTGGGGAAGAGAGAGAGGGATATCCTTGGCAACTGTGCCAAGGTATGTCCAAGCCCTGACATCTGGGTCAGTCTTTTGAGATAAGCTGATTTTGAAGGGCCTGTGTAGTGTCTCATCCTGTAAATATTCTGCCTCCTTTTTTCTCCTGCCCTGATTTCTGTAACAATTCAGGACAGAGGAAAGGAGCCTATAGCCTATTATCTCCAGTCCACAATTAACCTTTGTCATTGTCCACTTCTTTACAGCCTACTAATCTGTCATACTAGCAAAGCAGTGTTTCCTCATCATAACCTTTTTTGTCATGAAAGGATAAGGTCAGCTGGACTATGTATATATTGTCACTGTGAATACTTCAGGCAGATACAGGCTGTTTCTCTGGAGGTGATAGATGATGCCATGCTCTTGCCCCCAGTGCTGACACTGTTACTCATTGCTTAAGCAGAAATGTAGCAAGACCAAGCTGAAGGCTGTTCCTGGATTCCTAAGCACCTATTTTGTATCATCCATTTGCAGTCCTTCCTCTTCTATCATTCTGCTTCTCATAAAACTGACTTTTATGACATGGGGGAAGAGTTAGCAGGTCTTCTCCAAAATCTTGACATGTGGAAAGGGATCTCTCAACCTGGAGCAAAGCAGTTTCTTCAGATAGCTACCAGCTGGGATGTTTGCAGCTCTCTTGTCATCTTGTCTCATGCCCAGATGACAAAAAGATTTACTATTCTAGGCAATTAGGGTGAGGTTTCCAACTTGCTTTTCATCTTGGGTATGATAAATTTGGTGATGAAACTCTGAAGACTACTTTTTCCTATTGCTTATGCAGAGGATGAAGGCCAGTATCATTACAAAATGTTATACCTACCTCTCCCTCCCTGTCTTTAAGTAACAGAAACAATTTAAGGTAAAAAAGTAAGTGGTGTCTTTCATTTTGTGGCATTACCTATAGGAAGAATAAAACAGCTGCATGCAATGTAAGATGTGTAGATGTGACAGCCATATCTTGGCCAACTCTGAAGGGCTGATGTCATGGCTTTGTGAGAAAACCAGGGAAACAATTTACTGCAAGTGTTGTCTGGAAGAGGTGAGAAATAATCCTTCAGGCCCAGATGACCTTGGAAAGGCCTCAGCTAGAGCAGTGTGTCATGCAAGGCATTGTACATAAGGGATGATAAGGTTCATTGGAGAGATTTCTGAGAAAAACAACAGGAATAATGAGAAGGGTGGAAGATGCCACCTCTGAAAGTGTGGTGATGGGATTTCGGCTTTGTAGCAGAGAGAAAACTGAGGAGAGGCATGGTAATGCTCTTCAGATATGTTAAGGAAGCTACACAAAGAAAGGAAATGTGTTGCCTGTGTCTTCTCTGGAGAGAATCAGAAAAAACTGTGCTTAAAACTCAGGAAAGGAGATAGATAATGCACATTAGAAACACTTTCTTATGTTAACGCTGGTTGAAGATTGGACTTGATTGCCAGGATAGATCAAAGGCTGGACTGGCTTCCATGAGGAATGAGATAGACAGAGCTGATCTCATCACCTTGGATGAGAATGATGCACAGCATCACTTCCTCAATGTTTCTTTAAGCCATTTTCTGTAATTGAGCAAGAACTATTTATGTTGTGTGCATTCTTATCTTTTCTAATATTCTCCCACCCAGAAGATCAATTTTCCCCATGTTTTAGTCATGCCTTTCCTCAGGCTAATGCTTTCAGATGTCTTAATGAAGTAAACTTAAACATAGTGAAGAACATTTTGCATGAGGGCAGCTTCTGTTTCTCCATCTTGAATGGAGTATCACAGTCATACATAACATACTAACTAATGCAAAATGGTTTGATGTCTTGGAGGAAGCTTTAACTGCTAAATACAAGTGCTTCACTTTCACGTCCTTAGTTCTGTCTTCTCACATCACAGTTCTGTTCAAAGTAATGTCAAAGTCTGTGATTATTAAAACCTAACTTTTTAGAAGGAAAATAATCCAGCTGAGCATTAAAAGGAATGAATGTTTCAGAGGCTCTGACTGATGGGACATCTCCTTCTGGTGTTGCGGTCATTCCTTCCTCCACCCTGCCTCTGTTGTGTCACCCTGCTTCCTCTGACTGCTGCTGCTTCAGAAGTGGCTTTAGTACAAAAAGGTTTTCTTTGAAGTATTGTGGAAAGACCATCTCTAAGAAAACATGACCAGCAAATGTCCACCTTTCTTTTTTTGCTATCTTGTTAGAATAAAGCACTGATATCTGTATTTCTCCTTGTCTGGTGTAACATGAAAACTTTCAGTGACTTTTATGGTTCAATTACATTTGGCAGGCTTTGATTCTCCACGTTAGGCCCACGCACTTGTATAAACATAACTGGCTTCAAGCTGTGTTAAATATAATCACTTAACTGCAAAACCAAAAAGAAATAATGACTAGGATTCCACTTTTTATAAACTTATTTGGGCTGAAAATAGTGTTTTGGAGTGGCAATCACACCCTGCTTGCTTGTAGTTTTCCCTTTTTGGTTTCTTAGCTCTTGCATCTTTCCCTGTTGTCATCTTCTTTGTCTTTGTCTTTGCTAAAAGCACATTTTTTTCCTGCTCTGAACCCCACAGAAATAGAATCTGCCTAATTTGTGTCTTGACAAACACATGGAGACACATGACAACGGCAAATACAAAGCAAAAGTTGAAATATGACACCACCACTCCTTAGGGAGAGGAATACTGAATATTAAGTGAAATCCTGAAGTTCCTTGTGCTGCTGCCTAAGAACAGCTTGATATGGGTGGTGAGCATTCAAAAATATATTGTGGATAGGGCACAAACAGAAAAACAGTTCAAAGAATACATTTGCTTTATGTTGGTGTTTGAGAGTATTTGGTTTTTATGGTACAGTCAAATAAGAATATAAAATTAAGAAAATAACTAAAAAAAACCATGTGCAGGCAAAAAAAACCCCAAGTGATGGGACAGAAGAGATTACAGGTTTTACTTTTAAAGAGGATCTTGGGATGTTAAAAACAGTCCTTGAGAGCATTGGATCACTTTAGTCTTTGTTTAAAAGTTAAAAGAATTACCTAAAAGAAGAAAAGCAAACCCACAAACAAAACAACTTCTGCTTTTTTGAAAACTGACACTAAAAGCATGGAAATATTTCTCCTTACAAATGAGTTCAAAACAGCCTCATTGCTGCCCCGGTACTGCCCAAACTGAACTCTTTCAAAGATGCTTCTTGAAATTCAAAAAACCCCCTTGCACATTACACAAACATCACAAGCTGTAATAAGAATTTAACTTTATTTACATCTGCCTTTGTAACTCCAACCTTTAGTTTAGAAACAAACAAAAAAAACCAAACCACCAAACCTGTGCCAAACAGTTATTTAATATTAAGCCTCTTGTTACCTCCTGTTAAGCTGCAGCTCTTTACTACTCAGACACCAGAAAGGACTGATGGATGTGAATTAGCTGCTCCTTCACTCCTATACTTGCCCAGGTGTGAAGTTGGCTAGTTCTCTTTCCAAACATGCTTTAAAACCTCTGAACATAGCTTGGTGCTGCTTACAGTGTAGACAAGCAGATCAATGTGAGCAGATAAGCTAATAGCTGAGTGGGTCATTGATGTGGGCTGCTATTTTTGCCCCTTCTCAAAGAGGATGGGCCCAAGCTAGAGAGAAGTTGTAACTCTTCCTGTGCATTCCCAGAATTTCCTGCATGTGCCTGAAAGGACATGGTGAACTTCTGGAGATATGCCCTCAGAAACTCTTGCAAAACCCATCTGGAAAGGCAGGAGTTATGATAGACCTCCCATATCTGAACCAGGTTAGTCCATTGAGTGGTAAAGCAGATGTTCATGAAGCAGAGGAGATGCTTTAGCAGATCCATGAGTTTCATGATAATTGGTTGATTGATTATATAAAATTTATTAACTACAACCTCTAAAGATTTGTTTAAACTCCAAAACTCACAGAGAACAGTATGAAAAAGAACAAAAAAAAAATAAACTTGAGGATCCTTTCTAGCTCTTTGTACAACCTGGGCATATATTTGTTTGTAGGTTACATTATTGTCTCTCAAAGGATAAAATCACTCCAGATTTCATAGTAATGTAGCTGAATTTTTGAGAAGCCCAAGGGATTGCTTTCTCTGTGGTCTCATTTGCTCTGTTGACGAAGAGGAAAGCGTGTGGTTGATATTACTAGAAAAAGTATACACTTTCATTGATGGCACTGCTTTAGTTTACGTGGGTTTGGAAGACATGGGTTTACTTAGGGAAAACCCAGATGCTGATGATTAGATGAAAGGGAAAACTACCAAAAACAATAGGATGAGACTAAATCTGTGGAGCCACCATAAAATATCTGCGTATCTGGATCGCTCTTTTCTCATAATGAGTAACAGGACCCGGAAACCCTTTAACATATGTTGCATTCACAGTGAATCAAGCCATGGTTTTACTCATATCCTTTTTATACTTTTATAAAACAAAATTTGGACCTGGTTCCAGCAATTTAGAAATGTTTAATGGCAAATGAGTCAAAGAATCTGGCAGGTTTTGCATCTTGGAAGGCCACTGGAATGTTTTGCAAAAACCATGCTAATGTCATAGTAATAATGAGATAAGAAGAATACATTTTTCTTCATTGCAAAAAGGAAGATTCTTTCTAATTTTTATTTGAATATTTCAAGGCTACTCACTCTAGCATGTTCTCTTTCAAATGATAGATACTTTGTAAGAGTAATGCCACAGGAGTCCGTGGGGAGCCGCCTTAATTTTTCTTACAGTTACATGAAGTTTGTTTAGAAATGATTGCACAGATTTGTGGTCTCTTTACATACAAAATTGGAAAAAAATAATGGTATATACCAGCTTTCTAATTCCAAATGTAGTTTTTCAGGGAGATAACTGAGAGACAGTGTAGGATAGAGTTTGTATGTTTAATGTAAGGTCAAGAAGGTACACTGTGCTCCCTGGAAATGGTGAGAGTGTAATAACATCAAAAAAATCTCACCACTCTTCCTTAAATATTTAAATGTCAGTGTGAACCACCATGTCCAGATGTTTAATGGGGCCTACATGATTTTGGCATAAATACTATGATGTTTTTTCTATTAAATTTGCTCTGTAACTTTTTTTTGTATTTGTGGTTTTTAGCAGTAAATATTAGCAATTCCTGACAAGTAGAATCTGTCACTGATGCTTCACTTTTCCAGAAACGCTGAGATGAGGAGTGAAAGAACACACAAAAGGAATAGGACAGGGAACTGTTTTCTTATTGCCACTGTGTTGTGCTAAGAATTTTAGGAATGAATATAGCTGGATCTTCTCCTAGACAGGNACTGTGCCTGTAGACAGGAGTAAGGCAAGGAGTAAATGCCTAAATGTTAACAAAATACTGCATTTAAAATCAGCGTGTTCGAAGTGTTGATTTATTTACTCCATGATATCAGCTAATGATACCAGCAAGGCCAAGTGCCAGGTCCTGCACTTGGGTCACAATAACCCCATGCAGTGCTACATGTTTGGGGCAGACTGCCTGGAAAGCTGCCCAGAGGAAAATGACCCAGAGGTGCTGGTCAACACCTTGCTGAATATGAGCCAGCACTGTGCCCAGGTGGCCAACAAGGCCAAGAGCATCCTGACTTATATCAGTAATAGTGTGGCCAGGAGGACTAGGGAAGTCATCATCTCCCTGTACTCAGCACTAGTAAGACCACACCTTGAATACTGTGCTCAGTTTTGGGACCCTCACTACGAGAAGGACATTGGTTGCTGGAGCATGTCCATCTTTGGCAATAAAGTTGGTGAGGGGTCTAGAGCACAAGTCTTCTGAGGGTTTACTGAGGGAACTGGGTTTATTTAGTCTGGAGAAGAGGAGGCTCAGGGGAGACCTCCTCCCTCTCTACAAGTACCAGAGAGGAGGTTGTAGCAAGGTGAGAGTCAGTTTCTTCTTCCAGGTAACTAGTGATAGGACAAGAGGAAAGGGGTGATTCTGGTTGGATATTAGGAAAAAATTTCTTCTCTAGAAGAGTGATTGGGCACTGGAACAGGCTGCCCAGGGAAGCAGTGAAGTCACCATAGCTGGAGGTGCTCAAAGAACATGAAGAGGTGGCACTTCCTGACATGGTTTAGTGGACATGGTGGTATTGAGTTGATAGCTGGACTTGATGATCTTAGAGGTCTTCTCCAAGCCAAGTGATTCTATGATAATATGGCACATGAGGACCTATTTGTACAGGAGCTACTGAATAATTTTGTGTCTTTAGAACTTCTATTATCATTAGGTTGGCTCTTGTGTACTTTCTGGGAAGTGGACTGTGTTAAATGTTTGATGTGATGGCTTGAAGGGGCATGTTAGCAGTCTAACCACTTGTAGCTCTTTAACCAGAGGACTTCAATGTGTTACAGCACTTGTGGAAAGAAGATGGCAATGAAATAGTCTCTATACTTTTTCAGTAAATGTTCAAGAACCAGAAAGGAAAGTTGGACCACACAGGCACCACTGGGAACTGTTACAACTACTGTCCTGTATTACATCTTGTTTTTACTGAATATCTTTTTAATTGACCATCATGCCTTTCCTGCACTTTGATTTAAAAATTGAGTCAGACATGTTACTTGAAAGATTATAGCCAAATTTGGAATAAGATTACAAATTTTTGTGTGTTTGATTTCATGGCAATTCTAATTTTTGGACTGTTCTTTAAACCAGTAAATCTACTATTTAATTCAGACAGTTGCCAAATAAATTGCCTCTGCCAGCCTGGCTAAGAATTTTTTTCCTTTTTTCTCTGAATAGAAAGATGAGTATGCAGTTACAATGCATAGGATTGTTCACCTTTGTAGTTTATTAGTTGAGGTCCAGCCAAACTCAGTCATTTACATGGCTGAGGCTTTTTGTAGCTAGTGTGGAATGAGCTGGAAGTCTCATCCAGTTATTGGTAGGCATCTATAGTAAAGTGCTTTTGATGCAACTAGTGCAGAAAATGTATTTCTAGTGGGTGTGGTTAAATGCATAAATAACAAATTAATGCATCTTCCTAGTATGTGAGATGTTTTTACCTAGACAAATGTTTCTCTGTGTCATGTTTGAGGTCTGTTAGTGGAGCATTCCCTCTGGAGTTTTTCATTACATTATGCTTATCCCTGCTGGGCTTTTAGAAAGACTTTGGTTTTGATGGCTGAGGTATATTTCCACACAATAGAACAACTCTGATGTAATTACTCTGTCTGTGTCTGAACGGAATCTTGAGATCAATGTAACCTTGATCCAGAATGGGAAGGATGTAAGAAATGACTCTCTCCTAACACTAAAATACTAGAGGCAGATGAGATGCTATGTGAGCCTCCAATCCTGCAGGTAGTGGTACTGCCTTCTTAGCTATAATAAAACCTCAGTTAATTTCAACCCATTATGCAATCTTTTGGATATTAGCATAATAAAAGTATTGTCAGTGTGCTATAGCTGTCAGCAAACATTACTGAGGCTTGTGGCTCCTCATCAAAAAGCTTGTTCTGAGGATGTGAGCCTTCTGCAGAAAGATATCCGTGTGTAATTCACAGCCTGTCGTTGGCATTCAGTTAAATGAATATTATCAGATTAAACTGAAAAAACCCAACAACACCCATTTGCTATTGTAGTTTCAAAAATGTAGAATTAAATGTCTTTTGAAGTTTGGACCAATTAACAGTATGGGATCTTTTACAACCATAGATGGTAGGGGGAAAACTGATTTAGAAATTAGATGTGTTTTTCATCCAACTTCCAAAGAATTAAGCCTGAGGATGGTCTGTGACATGGGATGGGAGAACTGGGTCCCCCAGCTCCAGAAGGATAGGGAGCTGCTGGAGAGAGTCCAGCAGAGAGCCACCAAGATCATGAAAGGAGTGGAGCATCTGCCCTAGGAGGACAGGCTGAGAGAGCTGGGTCTCTTCAGCCTGAAGAAGAGGAGACTGAGAGGAGACCTCAGGAATGTTTACATATGTGTTAAGAGGGAGTGTCAGGAGGAGAGAGCCAGGCTCTTCTCAATGTCATCCAATGTTAGGACAAGAGGGAATGGGAGTAAGTTAGATCACAGGAAGGTTTAGTATTAACCTGAGGAAAAACTTCTTTACAGTGAGGGTGCTGGAGCACTGGAACATGCTGCCCAGGAGGCTGTGGAGTCTCCTTGTCTGGAGCCATTGCAGAGCTACCTGGACACATTCCTGTGTGACCTTGTCTAGGTGATCCTGCTCTGGCAGGGGGTTGGACTAGATGATCTTTCTAGGTCCCTTCCAACCCCTAATCTATACTGTGATACTGTGAAAGAGTCTTGCAGCAGTTTTCAACATCTAAAACTAGAGGAGATGGGGAGAACCTATAGCATCAAGCACAGGCTCCTTCTAAGCTGAGCAGAAGTAGTGCTGAGAAAACAGAGAAAGCTTTCAGCTCTCCAGCTTCACCCTTTTCCTAGAGTGTGAGTGAGGAGGAGTCTGTGTAGCCCAGTGCAGTTTAGTCCTGGGCTGGGAAGGGGAGGATGGTGAATTTGGCTTGGCTCCAAGTCTGGGCAGCATCTGATGGCCTTGGGTTCTCCTGGCCAGCACTCCTCACTCCTGGGTGGGGAAGTGTAGATGTGATAGATTTGCTTAAGATGTGAATACTGTGCTAATATATTTGGTGCATTATCTGTTCTTGGAGGGATAGTGTGATTGCAGAAAAGACTGGGAGCAAATCTCTGTCCATATGTGTCTTGCTGCATTTGGATGCAAGAATGCCTTCCTACTGGAGTATGCATCAGCCCTCTGAGGACCCAAGAGAAGGGTTTAATCTCTGAGTAACTAAGTCCAAAAGAAGCATATGCTGAAGCAAGTCCCAGGCATTCAGATAATTAGGCATTTGTCTGGTGTATGTTGCTTAGTTCCTTGTATGAACAAACCTTAACAAAGAGTCAAGATGAAGGTTCCTCAGCTGCCATCCACCCTCCAGCAGTTCTCCCCTGAAACAACTCAGGTCTAATCCTACTTCTAATTTGAAACTGTGTTTTTTACTGTTAGAAACTTTTGTTCTTCTTAATTTCTTCCTTCACTACTTCAGCATTAGTCAAAAAAGCAGGCAGTGGCCATGCAGTACAAAAGGTGGTTTCAAGGCATGGCTCAGAGGGGTCTGTAGGACAGAGGCTCAGACCCTGCCAGAGTTGTTTTGTGCCTCAGGAGGTGAAACCTGTACCAGGATCAGGCCTGTAGTTTCCAACAGACAGTTGCTTAATAAAAAACTGCTAGCAGGAAATATTTAATAGAAAATTAGAAATCAGTTGTATGAAGATAGCTCCTGATTTTCTGCATCTCTGTGTTAGCAAAACGTTCTCTTAAGAGTGACCAGTGGAGCTGCTTCTGGAACAAAATTTAACTGCCCTCTGTTGTAAACCATCTAATGAAATTCAGGGCAGTACAATTGAATAAATAGTGGAGGAATACACTTTTTAAATGTAAATGGGTTTTGTGATTAAACTCAACTATTCAAAGATTGCATTCTCGACTTTGGGGTAAGACATTAGCAAGCAGAACAAAAAGCAGTTGGAAAGGGAGTAGCTGCAAAATTAAAGTCAGCAGCCCTGAAGATTACAGCACCTGACTGAATTGCTTTACCAGGGACTTGGTTGGATCCATGATGGGTGCACCAGATCTAACAGTTGTGCAGCTGTAGGGTGAGATGGCTCTTACTCAGGAAAAAGGAATCCTTCCTTTTGTGCTGAATTGAGGCACTCTGCAACTACTCTTTCTAGTTTTGGATGCAGGGAAAAGCCAGAAACCCACAGCAGAAAGTGGAAGGCAGAGCAGCTCCATTCTTTCCCAGCAGCCCGCCATTACTCTGGAGTTGAAGCAACAAAGAATTGCATTTCTGGCTAGATGTGCCAGACGATGATGATTCAAGTTAACTTTTGGGTTTGTTTTAGGTTCTGCAGATCTCTTCAGAGTGATATTTCCCACATGCCTGAAAGAAAGAGAAGGCATTTTAGGACTATGTGTTTTAATACAATTGTCTCTTTGATGTAATGGGGATTTTTTTTGTCATATGAAACCATATAAAAGTAGTACATTATAGTATTGGCACTAATACTATGTCCAAATTAATGTTTTTATTTTCTTTAGAAAACGTTCCAAGCCAATGGCAAAATGCCCCAAATTAGTCTGAAAAAATACAACCCAAAGGAAAAAAATTGTCCCCTGGATAAAACCCACCTCTGGGAACAGAGAGAATTAGATTATCTTCTTAACTGGCACCAGCTCCTGAGCAGCATTTGGCAGATTACTTAGGTCAGACTTTGGCTGTAGTGTTTGTGATTAAGTGGAGAGGCTCTGGTTTCCAAATAGATTAACATATAATGTTTTTTTAACTGCTATTA
Organism: Bucco capensis; assembly: GCA_013396975.1. Classification (NCBI taxonomy): domain Eukaryota; kingdom Metazoa; phylum Chordata; class Aves; order Piciformes; family Bucconidae; genus Bucco; species Bucco capensis. Next base: position 396,195 of record VWZO01018191.1, on the reverse strand, counting down.
GGGCCCGGTTCTTAAAAGTGCTGAAAACTTTGAACTTTTAGGGAATTTCAAAATGAATCAGTGAGATACATTAAAAAAAAAAAAAAAAAGATAATATAAAATAGCAATGTAAAGACACAAACTTCAGGATCTATTTACAAAATTACCTAAAAGCACTGTAATGCCAAAAATAAATAGGCTTTTGAAAATAATGAAATGCATTGCTGTTAAAAAGTCAGAAACCAGCCAAAAGTAATACCAGAATGTTCATTTTTTACCTTCCAAAAATAAATAACTTCTGTTCATTACAAGTAACTACAATTAGGGAGGTAATGCAAGCTACAAAATCTTTATTTTGAAGTACAACTGAAATTTATTTCTGCTTCAGAACAAAAGTTTGGAGGAGGAAAAAAAGAAGATTCTTATGACAGGTGATTTTAATTTACTTCTAATGACTGTGACTTGTAGTATACTCATTCTTCTGGGCTCTTTGGAAACTGCCTGAGCAGAAAGTTCATTTTTCCTGAAAAGTCACACTTCCTTCTGGATGTGAGTAATAACATGTGTATGTTTATTTAGTAAAAAATCCTTCAAAAAAACCCCAACTAAATAAAAGACCTCTCCAAATGTACAAGTCTGCCAAGAAGTGGGTATTTACTGGTAGCCTACATGGTGAGTTTCCAGAGCATCTTTTTCTAGCATTTAATACTGTATTATTCTGAGGTGAAATAAAAGGTTCTTGTGCCTTGAAGTGCATGAAGAAATGGCTCTGGAGCACTGGCTATAAATGAGGAGACCTTCTGATTCTTACCTCAGTATCTCAGGTTTGGTGGTGCTTTATATTTTGTCCTGAGGCACAGTCTGAAAATCACTTGTGGTCTCCTGTGGCCCCTGGTGCGGTAACTGTGCCAACAGCAGAGGGAGCATTAAACTCATTGCCCACGGGAAAGTGTGGGGAGNAAAAAAATCCCTTGCACAGGCTCGAGGGTGCTATCTGCTATCCTCTTTTTATCAGCGCACTTGGAAAAGGCGCTGATGAGGAGTGTGGATGGAGCCCTCCCTGGATCTTCATTCGCGAAGCCTAGCCATACAATACAATATTTTGTCCTGAAAAAGAGATGTCTGAACAGGTCTTTGGTCCTTGGAGGGAGCCTCTTGCCACCCTTTGTGATCCCACCTTTTATGCTTGACATACTGAAAATGACTCCTCTTGGTGAGAAAACTTCTTGTGCCCTTCAGGAGCAAAGAGAAGGGTGGTTGAGGAAGTGCAGAAGATCACTTGCTTCTTGTCATAGCATGCAATTCCCACTGAGAAAATGGTCATGTAACCATTCACAGTCTCCTTCTCCTAGTCCACCAAGACATACCTCCATCAGAGTGAGATGTGAGGCTGAATTCAAATGATTCTGAAGTTACTAAAGACCCTTGGCAGTGATCTAATATATGTGCTTATATACAACTGTCTTTCAATGGAGGGTCTCACAACTGCTCAGTTAAGAGGAATGTGATGTTATAAATAGGAAAGCCATGTTTTTGGGATGGGCTCTTTTTCCGTCCCCGTTGCTGCCATGGTGAAGTTGGTGGCTATCACATGCAGTTCAGCATCTCTTTTTTTTGTGTGTGTGAAAAGCAAAGCTGAGCATCTGCCCTCCCACCAGGCTACTACATAAATGTTTGACAAAATTACACTTTACCTGCTTTAATGTACCTAAATCCTACTACAGAGAAGACTTCTCTTTTCAAGAACACAGCGGATTCTTTTACAATGCCAAAATAAACAGGGGGTGGGAGACAGGGATGAAACGGAGCTAACAAGGATTTTCTGCTGAGTGAATGTTTGGATTGTAAACTCTACAGGGGTTTGGACTATATCCACTCTTGTGTTCTGAGGAGGCTGATTTCACTAACAGTGTCCAACAATAAATAAGGGTTTGTGAAGAGATAATAAATAAAGTTTTGCAAAGAGGGATAAGGCTGCAGCCTGTCCAAAACCAAAAGGCTGCAAAGAGGCTTGTTAGGAGGTGCATAATCTGTAAGAAGACAAAGAGGCAATACCATTGGAAAACGTGTACAAATTAGGAAAGAATGTCATAAAATTAAGTGAAACAAAATAATAAACAAATTAACTATGACCCAGACTGTTCCTTGCACTCAGCTTCCCCCTTGTCTTCTCTGCTGATTCACTGGCACCAGGGCATGCTCCAAGTGTAGGGGCAGAAATAGGAACAATTAATGATGGAATCAAATACTGCTGAGATGCTCCCAAAGCAAATGCAATACTTTCCTTCTATTTGTTGCCCTTGTCTGCACTGTTGCCAGAGATCCACCTCATTAACAAATGCACAAAAAGAAGATGCCTCATTACATCTGTCTGGAGATCTTGGCATAAACTGCTCTTCCAGGAAGTTTCTTCTTAACCCCTGAGAAATAGATAAAATATTCGACAAATAGGTCTTTGTCCTACCAAATGATTGAGAATTATTAGCATAAAACATACTCTTTGCATCCTTGTTGATATTTTCTACTCATTAGTATCATGGGATAATTTTGTATAATTTCCTTTTGTCTGTTTATTGTTTTTCAGTTTTGCTATCTTCTTGCAGTTTAATTATTAGGAGGAGTAAATAGAATCCCATTATCCTGTTTCACCTCATGATCTTTACACTTTTTTCTTTCTTTCCTAAGACAAATCGATTATGGTTTGGGGTTTTCTTTGAAGCAGCTCTGCTTGATCTTTTAAGCATTTTAATCATCTGTACATGGGTTGTGTGAGCAGCATGTAGTGATAGGAAAATCAGTGTTGCTTCCTTCTCACTGTTCAGACATTCCCTGTTCTGCTGATTGTGGAACATGAAATAGATGTGTTCACTCTATTTTCCTTTTGTCATGTGGGATGGACTATGGAAGCAAGAGCCTGCTGAAGTGCCTTAGGGCACATGTGGAGTTGCTGATATGTCACTAAGAAGTGACATGGCCCTGTCTCCTTGATGTGGGCCATGCTGGGGAAGAGCTCGAGGGAATGATGGAGTAGCCCACAGACCAGCAGAGCTGGTGGGTATGGGCATTTCCTAGTTTCTGTCAGCTTATGGGTTAACCATGGCAGTGACCTTTCCCAGCAGCATCAGCTAAGCACCCTCTATGAAAATGTGGTATACAGAGCAGCTTTTCAGAGTGCCTTCCAAAGCTTTCTTCCCAATTTTCCCCTTTCCAGACTTTGCATTTTTCAGTTTTCTACCATCTGTATTGCCTCAGTCTTTTTCTTTGATTTGTTTTTACTCTTCATAAAGTTCTTATGTTACTTAGGTTCATATTGTTTACTTTTAAGTGGGAAAGACTTGAAGATATATTTATTTGTTCATTTGGAAAAACTTCACCGTTACTTGGACCACCTAGAAGAGTAAACCCTGCCAGGGTATCAGTGAACCTTCACTTGTCCTTTACTCAAGGGAATATACTGTAAATGAGGATAAAGAGCAACTTCTTTTCTTCTAATGCAAGGAAACTTAAAAATGACTGAACAAATAAGATGTAAGTTTGGATGCTTAATGCAATACTTTCCTTCTATTTGATATTTCATACATATATTAGGATCATACATATTTCTTCTCTAAATAGCTTTTTGAGATGTTATTGAAGTTTCTTGAAGCAAAACTGTTTGCCCCAGTGTTTGACTGAAGGATGTGAATTCTGTAACTTACAGTTAAATAGGTGCCCATCTCTAACTTACACTCAGAGAGCTGTTTGCTGTGGTAATCCTCAACTGCAAATCAGAATATATGGAGCTTGCAAGACGCTTCCTGACAAAATGTTATTTTCCAAATTGAGGTATTTTCTGAAGATTGCCATCTAACTGTGATACTTGCCAAAAAGTTTGAGGCACTGTTGCTGAACCTAAACTTTTATGTCAAGAGCCCAGTGAACCCTTTTCTTTTAGTTTCTAATTTGAAGCTCTGCTGACAGCATTGCTCCATTGATCAGCTGCATGGATCATTGAACTTTGGCCTCACAGAGCATGCTTTGGGAAACTGCTACCAGAGCTCCAAAGAGTAATATTATTAGCTCATGATTTGCTGCACAGAAGTAGTGTTCCCAATGGACCAGGATACTGGACTGAGTTTTTCAGAGCTCTGAATTCACCTCTGGCTTTGCCATTTATTTTTGTAGTGGTCTTTGGCAATTGCTTTTCTCCACTTAGTCACTTAGTAGTTGCTCTTTTTACCTTAAATAAAAGATAACTGGTAAAAAAAGTGATGAGGCTATGGAGAAACTATAATCCTCAAGTTCCACTTAGCTGTCTGGAACTGGTCTTTTATGCCTTGTCTTTTCTTCCATAAAGGGAAGATATCAACACTCCAATCTGAGTGTTGATATCTCCACTCACAAGCTAGGAGGTTTAATGAATATTCATGCAGTGCTCTGAAGAATAAGTGCATAAGAATTTTCCAAATAATAATCACACCTGCTGACATTTGTTCCAAGCCACCTTCCACTCTTAATCTTTTATTATTTCAAAATGTAGTCTCTCTCTGTGCCACAAAACTAAAAATTTTATAATCAGCATTTCAGAGTCATGCCTGTGGTTTACTTGAATATGATGACAATTTTCACCTCTTGTTTTACTTCTTCATAGTCTTCTTGTTTCAGACCTGTAGGCTAAGCTGATACAGTGGGGTGCAGTTTCACTGTAGCCTCTGAAATAATTTTAGTCAGTGTCACTGTGTCAGGGAATTACACTAGTCACATATGATCAGGTGGCACCTTGGCACGTGCAACAGTCAGTTGGTAGTGTTGGTGGGGGAGATGCATTGGCATGGCTCAGCATATTTATTGTGATGCATTTATTCTTTCACAGTATTGGGGGGGTGGGTAAAAAGTGACATCTGAGTAGGTTTAATTCATGCTGCAAGTAGTCTCTGGCTTGGCTTGAAATCCAGTCATCTTCCTCATTACTCCTGGATTTAGGTAAGGCATTTGCCTGCAGGCTAATGCAAGCCAGGAATATAGATCCGGGGGCCCAACATGACCTGTGATTGTCCTCCCAGGCCCCAGACACCTTGGTTTGGTGTGGAGCATCACATGCTGAAATTGGGTGTCCCCCTGAGCCCACATGTCCTCATTTGGCAGCAGCACAGCATCCTTCTGCTCCGTGTCGGGCTAATTAGGTGAGGGGCCCCGGGGGCTGAGAGCACTGCCAGGATGGCTGTCAGGATCTGTCTTCTTGCCAGCCATCTGAGCCAGTTTGGCCTTGTAGGTCGAGGAGAGGCTGGAAACTAGAAAATCATGAAGGCTTACATGGTTCTGCCATCATCATCATCATTATTTTTTATTTATTAGCATCTGCACATCTGGTCAAGGCATGCTGCAGCTCCTGCCAGTGGGGTCTGCTCCCATTCACAGGGCTGTGGCCCTGGGACAGCCCCGCAATGTCAGGGAAACCTGCAAAGTGGTGTAGAAATGTATTAATAAAATTAAATATTACTGAAGTTATTAAGAGCATAACAGTAACTTCTATGTGCTTCGAACAGTTTTTTTTCATTCTTTAATAGAAATAGCTAATCATTTACTATTTAGGGGTTTGGGCTTTTTTGAGGTTTAAGAAAAACTTACTTCTTCTTCAAAAATTCCTTAAGGACTTTCCACTGCATCCAGGTCACATGATTTGGATCCACACAAAAGCCAAAGACAAAAATAGAGAACACTGTCAAAAAAGGATAAAATCAGTCAGATTATTTTGAGAGGGCCAGATCTTGATTTGGATTTTCAGTGCTAAGGGTTAGATTATCTCAGCAGCTGTTGACATTGGAAGAACTTTGCCATTAATGGGAATTGTTAGACAGATGATGTTTGGATCTGACAGTTAGTCTCAAACATTGAGTGTTACACGTTCAACGTGGATATATTTGGTCTGTGGGCTAATTTGATGTTACAGCACAGAAATGGTGTTGACACCAAATTTGTGCATTTAGAGAACTGCAAAACATGTAATTTCCCCCATCTTTTGCTGGTGGAAGGGAGGAAAATATCAGATATTCCTGCTCTAGGATGTGCATAGAACTGTTCCAGTGTGCAGTGTGGATGGGACACCAGCCCTTGATGTGTCCTTCCTCTCCATGTGATATATTGGGGAAGTGGACACAGAGGACCACTTGATTCTTTCATACTGAGATCTCCCACTATTGCCTAATCCTGGGATACAAGAGATTTCTAAACAGCCTGACTATGGGACTACAGCCTCATGGAGTTACACTGAGCATTCATTTAGATACAAGTAGATTCGCATTGATCCATCATAAAGTTACTCTAGCAGAATTAGGTGTTGCCTATATCAGTCACCTGCTCCAGTGTGTCATGTGGCTGCACAAGCACATGTGCCAGCCCAGAGAAGAGGCAGGAATTACAGCCTGGGTTTGGAAAGGGTACGTAAAGCTGCTCCTTTTGGCTTTTGGTGGCAGTGCCATGTTATGCTCCATCAAGTTCTTTGTGATACTAAGCCTGCCTCAGTTTCCAGTTTCTGTAAACCAGAGAGAGTGCCACTTTGTAATCGATGACAGTTGAGTATATACTGCCATAAAGTCCTTGAGGTTAGCAGATTCATCCAAATCTTAATTCTGCAGCCTTCAATTGGGAGGAAGTCTCAAAGAGGTATTCCCTATATATAAAAACTGTAACTCACTGGTTTTAGAGAAGGATTAACTTCACAGACTTCAGGGGAAGGGTCATTTGGAGTCCACAAACCTTAACAGGATTCCTTGAAACAAACCAAAATGGTTTATCTCAGCTAAATAGTTTGTTTATAGGAAAGACGCAAACATGCACTTGAGGTAAAGAGGTTTTCTTCTCTTCTACCCTGCTTTAATTTGTTTTCCCATGATCACACTTTTTAAAGGACAGCCAGGCCTTTTTGAAGCACCTTTCTGCCTTTCTCAAATGCTCCAAAACAAAGGCTTATTTAAATAGTTTCCATTTTTCCACTGACCTTTCCTGCCTTTTGCCAGTTGTCCATCATTGTCTTGCTGCTAGGAGGTGAAGGAGGTCATCTTGTGTTATTTTATTGCTAATGTGTATGTGTGTCACGTGCCTCTGCAAATAAGGGGACAGAAGTGGAAAGGACTAGGATATGATGGAGCATTTTATCCTTTACTACATTTTTTTTTTTGTTTAGTAATAGCAGTTTATTCACTGTACCACAATGGTCAAACAATATCTTATGAAAAAAAATAATTGCAACCTTTCTTCTTATAATTAATTTTCTTCTGCATTTTCAAACTGCTTTGGACAGGAGGGAAGAGGGTTTTGGTTGGTTGGTTGGTTGGTTTGTTTTAAGGTATATGAATTGCTCTAGAATTCCCCTAAAAACTAACAAAGTAGATTTGTCTGCTTGCTTTCTTGTAAATAATTTCTAACTCAAATGATGAAAAGTACACATGGGGTACTAGCAGGCTTTTAAAATTATTCAATATGATAATGTTTCTATAAACAGTTTCCAGTGTTTCTTATATGGGAAAGAGGAGAACAGATTTCTATCTCAGAGTTCTTCCCCTGAAGTCTGTGAAGTTAATCCTTCTCTAAAACCAGTGAGTTACAGTTTTTATATATAGGGGAATACCTCTTTGAGACTTCCTCCCAATTGAAGGCTGCAGAATTAAGATTTGGATGAATCTGCTAACCTCAAGGACTTTATGGCAGTATATACTCAATTCTTCTCATATTTCTACTTCTCTTCATGAAGTGCAAATCAGATGCAAATAAGAAACTATTAGGGATAAATGATCAAGATGATAAAATGCAATTTTACTTGTTTCCTTAATGTCCATGATTGGCAAACAGCTCCTAGAAATTGGGCCAGAAGATGTAATTTATACGAGCAAGTCCAGCCCTGTTTTTTCCATACATTTGCCTGTGAAAGACCATTTTATGTTCTTTGACAGAGATTTCCACCTTATTAATTTACTTTTTAGCTCTGATGAAAGTGTATGGGGGGAAGAAGAAGGAGGGAAATAAGGGAACAGAGCTAGGAGGAGGAAGATGCAGTCCAATTTGTTTCAGGGTGTGCAATTGCAAATGAAGTGTTTTGGTCTTTCTTGAGGAAGGCTAGATCCTGTCAGATTAGAGGCCTCATTTGAGTTGCAAAAAGGATTGCACGCATAGTCTAATAATTATCTCTGATGCTAAGGAAGACAGATGCAGCATTAGCTTCTGATTCAGACAACCACCGTATTAACTTGCAAGTGAGCAGCAGCAGAAGCAGATGGTGAGATGAGGCAAGGATGCAAATGTTTGCCATCGATAGCTTTTACCGTTGTGTAATAGCTGTGGTTGATGCTGGGCTGAGCCAGTGGGACCTGAGTGCTGCCTGGCCACACCAGCTGGTCCTGCCCCAGCCTGGCTGCCAAGGGATGCTGCACAGGGCTCATCTGTGCACGGCTACAGGGGTGACACGGGTGGTTTGGGCTATGATGCAATAGGATAACTTTCATGTAGAGTCAGCACATTTTTGGTAATGACTGAAACCAACAGATGCAGCAGTCAGTAGTTTCCTAGTTAGGTTATAAGTCTGTGAAAAAGAAAGCACATCAACCCAGAAAAATATGCAAACTTGGTATAAACTGAAATCCTTGCTGGTTTTTTTTTTCTTGGGGGAGGGTGCTGTGTTTTTGCCTTTGAGATCTCAGTGGGAGGATGTTTGGCAGTGCATCTTCTTTGTTACTCGGGAAGAAATGGAAAGCCTCTCTTGGCAAATACAAACAAGCCATCCATGACCCTATACAGCAATACAAGGCACAAAAATTGATGGCAGACCCAGCTCTTGGTGTGGCTCATATTGATCAGAATATTTTCTCAGCTGTGACAGAAGTCTGGTGAGGACAAACAGAGCTACAGTGATCTTCCTAGTCATAAAAGGTGTCTTCCTTGCCCAGGTGATGTTGCTGAAGTACAGAATCATAGAATCATTAAGGTTGGAAAAGACCTCTAAGATCATCAAGCTCAACTATTGACCCAACACTGTCATGACACTAAACCATATCATGAAGTGCCACAATTACACATTTCTTGAACACTTCCAGGGATGGTGACTCCATCACTTCTCTGGGCAGCCTGTTCCAATGCTTAATTGCTCTTTCAATGAAGAAATATTTCATAATGTCTGATCTAAACCTTTCCTGGTGCAACTTGAGGCCATTTCCTCTTGTCCTATTACTAGTGTCCTGGGAGAAGAGACTGACCCCACCTTGCTACAATCTCCTTTCAGGTAGTTGTAAAGAGAGAGAATGTCTCCCCTGAGCCTCCTCTTTTTTCAGAATAAACAACACCAGTTCCTTCAGCCACTCCTCATAAGATGTTTGCTCTAGACCCTTCACCAGAGGTAGCTGTGTAATTTGAACAGAGGGTTTTGTTGTGGATCCAGTGGTCCATTTTCATCTTTATGGTACTCATCAGTTGATATAAGTGGGCACTCATGGGGAGAATATACTGAAGATAGGTGTAAAGTGCATTTTTTTTTTCCTTCCTTTCCGATGGCCAGATAGGAAGTTTTTTAGATGCTGTAACAGTAAGAAGCTGGTGTTGCTTGTGCTGTTCAGTTCTGTGACAGAAGAAAATTACCTCATTGACCTAAAAAAGATGCGTCCAGACTCAGGGTGAGCGAGAGCCTTTTGTAATGGTGACATTTTAGATGTGCATCTTCAGAGCCTTGAAATACTCTTGTGTGGACTAGGAATTTTTATTATTAAATATCACCTCCTGTTAGACAGGGCCAGCTGTGAGGGGGTAGGATGGAGTACCATGTGGGTGCCAGGATGTAGCTGCCCTATTTTCCCATCCTTGGTGCTGCATCCTTCCGCTGCTGGCAGGAGGAACAAACACCCAACTGTCTACTGTGCTCCTGTTGCACAGGAATGAAATTACTCCTTCCTAGATGTTAATAACTAAAACACAGATTTAGTTGGGGTTTTTTTTGTCTGAACTCATCCTGTTGTGGTGGTTAGTGAAACCATGGGGTTTGGGGTTTTTTTTTACCATGGGAAAATGTTTGCAAGGTCTGGCTTAAAGGTAGATAAAAACCCCAGCTGCATGACGAGACACAGCACAACTGTTAGGCAAGGGAGAATGTGAGGATTATTGTTGAAGGCACTGCTGAAAGAAAGAGGGATTTCATGGGAAAGAAGGAGGTTGCTTGGCAGGGAGAAGGGAGGCTGTTCCAAACATATGGGGCAGTGTAGCCAGATGTAGAAAAACTGGATAATGTGCAGGAAGACAGAAAGCAGCCAAAGGGAGTGAAAACCGTGGAGGTAATTTTTCCCTGAGATCTTGTAGGTAAATCTGTCTAGCACAGTCTGTATTCCAAAGAAGTGTGAGGGTGATCAGATAGAAAAGGAGAAAGGTGTTGGCAGCAGTTTATTACTGTTTGTTAAACATATGTTTTCTGGTTTCATGATAAATTCAAAGCACATCTAAAATTCAAATGAAATCTCTGTAGTATACAAGTATTAGCTGTATATCCCAGGCTGCAATGAATTGGTTGAGCATCAATGAAACCATGAGAACTGCACCAGAGAAGGACCCAAAGATTTTAATACAGAGTTTTTTTCTGTATTGTTGAGAGGAATTTGCTTCTTTATTGTGTCATTAGAATAAAAATACAGATTATTGTTTGTTTTATTTGATGAAGGAAATTCAATTTTAAGCCCAAGGTTTGTATTCAGGCAGATCATATATTAAAAAAACCAACCAACCAAAAAAACCCACAAAATCCCCCAACCAAACATAAAAACTCAACCAACAACCCCCCACCCCCAAATATAGTTAAATAAAGTTGTCAGAATCAACTTTTTTTTTTAGGCAAAAGTTCCTGCTAGAGTTTTGTACTCTAGAGAAACATCTCAGCAAATAGAAGTAAGAGCACTCTAGTCCACTTTGGTGTCCAGCTTTGCACTTCATCTTTCTGCAGATGCAGTTCAGCATAAATCTTCAGAATTACTGTTGGTAGCATAATAAATATGGAGGGTTTTTTTTTTTGAAAGCTTGTGCAGTATCCAGTATTTAATGTTCCAAGGATCTGACTGTGCCTTTTGAAGGCTGCCATGAAGAAATAACTTTATTAATTTCAGTGATTATGACCATCGTCTGACACACCATACAGTCTGAATTAAAATGTTTCACTTACTGAATTTTAGAGGAGTTCATGGTTTGTGGGACCAGCTTTAACTTTCAGTTTGGGGACTAAATTTTCATAGGTTTCTAAGAGGTACTTGCTAACTTTATCTGCTTTTAGAGAGAAAGTTTATCCTTCACTTAGAAACACATTTATGGAGTCAAAAAAGATGCCTTGAAGGTTGCTCTGTGGAGCTCCATTAGGAAGTGTGAATTCCACTCTTGGCTGATCCCTTACCTCTAGTTAGTGTCTTTACTGTAGCTCTCCTTTGGAGCAGTGTCTGTCCAAGCCCAGAGGCACCTGGACCAAATCCAGGCTCCCAGTACTCACTGTGTCAATTGGCACAGGGAGGTTACATGGGGAACTTTTGGTTAGTCTTGTTTTGCATGCTGTTGAGGTGTGCTGAGTGATGGAGCTGAAACGAATGATTTGCCTCTGGGTGACTGAACTTGACTTTTTTTTTTTCCCTGGAAATGATCAAATTAAAAATTTATTTAATTGTCCTGTCTACATGGTAATCATGCAGGAGAACCAGAAAGAGGAGAAATCAGAAAGACATTAATGTATTTCACAGAATTAACTTGAGCGCCACAAAGGGCAAAAAGAACTGAAACGACTCATTTTGGAATTACAATTTTCCCTACTTTATCACAGCTAGCTGTATCCATTGTTGACACACATATGTGGCTGCTTTCAATAGAGAATATATGTCATGGTTATATTTATGGTTCATGTGAGTCAGAGACCAGTCCAAGTGAATAATATGCAAAAGCAGTTTAACAAAATGAAGTAAGTTGAGTGTGTGCAAGAGAAAAAGCTCTGAAGGCATAGCTTAGGAGAAGAGCTGTTCTGTGTCACCCACTGATGGATTTGCTTAGCATATATGCTCTGCCACCAGCCCTACCAAGTGGTAGATCCTCACTTTCCTTACCTGCCTGGTACCTCAGGCCCTGCTTTCTCTTTTCCACCACAAATCAGTGTCAGAACTCATACTGAAAACCTCTCCACTGGTACACAGAATTCCAGTGCAAGGGGCAACGTACCAAATACTGTATTATTATTATTATTATTAACATTATATAGGTTTCTTTGTGAACACTTCATTTACTGTTATCTTCTTGACTGTGTCTTGGTATATGAACTGGGTTCAGCATGTTTACTTTCAGTTCTCCATAAAACCATTAATGCCTTGGCACACTTTGTTTAAGACATGGTTCCTTTTTGAGCATCAGACTGTGAAAGGCTATTTTAGATGAGTGCTTGTAAGGGAGGGTCTTTGTTATGAAGGATATGCAGGATATTCTCTTTTAAGGTCCCATACTGCTTCTCCCTTTGGTCTCTAAAAGTTTATGTTGGAGATGCAGCAAAGCTCACTTTCTTTCTGGCCTGGAAAATGTGTCTAAGGGTACAGACTAATTAACTGGAAATTTTTTTTGGTGATATTTTTAATGTTGGTGTGATTTTATGAAATTTCAGTTGCATTTATGTCCTTATTCAGAGCAGAGGTTGAGTCAACTTGCATAGTAGGAGAAGGTTTTGGGTTTTGGGCACCTGTTTATGTGTCCTCCAGGCATTGGAATGAGACAAAGAATTGCAGAAGAGAAAGGATGCTTGCTTTAGTTCTTTTGGCAGTCTAACATTGCCTTAAAGCACTGGACCCTCTGTGTCTTCAGAGTTGCATGATGAGCCACATATTTTAGACTTGACTTCCCAGGAGGCTGACAGTGGCCAGGTATTCCTCATTCCCTAGGCATGGAAATCAAGGTCCTGTGAGTCACTTGGTAGAAGTGCAGAGCACTGCTAATCTGCTGGTGTCCAGGACAGATGTACTTGCACAAGTCAAGTTCTGCATAGTTCCAAGCCCTTTGAAAAATTATTTCAAAGAGGATCTGGAATCAGGAGTGTATAACTTATCATGTTCACAGTGTTCAAACATTTTTTGCTATGAAAGATTGTTAAAGCCTTGTGGAGCATTCTCTACAGATCGTTTATCTAAAAAATGAGATTTCTATTTTTGTATCAATGGCTCTTCATCTATAGGGCTTGAGTTTCAGAGCTACCTCAAGGTCTAGTTTTTGGGGGTTTTTTGTGGTGACTATCTACCTCTCACATAAAGAAATTCTCCAAAATAAGAATGAGTCACACTAAAAGAGACAGAAGTTTCTTGGGGCACTGGCCTAAGATGGGAAATGATGTATTTTTCACATAACAGACATTTCAGCTCTCATTGTTCTACTCTCTATCAGTGTAAAATGTTTCTTTTGTCTTATTTTCTTAACATAAATCTATAACAATGTGTAAATACATTTAAAGAAATTTTCAAAAGCATGCCAGAAGAAGCAGAATATGCTTCTCTCCTTGGGAAGAGCATCAGACAATAAGCAATGTATGGTAGAAGTTACTCATTGCATAAAGGATCCAGCAGTGAGAACTGTAGTATTAAAAAGTTCTAGGATATCATCTTCACATATCAATGTGAGGACTTCTGGATCTGTTCTTATAAAATGCAGTATTATCTCATTTCTGGCTTTAAATTAGCTGCAAACTGGAAGCCTTGAGTACCAGATTCACAGAATGCAAATTATTTTTGGGTTGTACTGCACATATGGCTAACATGATCAGGCTCAGAATTTCTTGAACCATTTCGAAGTTTGATATTTGAGATGTATAATAAAAATTGGATTGCCAAATACAAAAATATACCAAAATATAGTTACCATTGCTATATTTATATTTCTTTGACATTGCTGTTCTGTTTCTGCATTCTATTAACTTAATTAATTTACTGTCTCACATATCTACTGGATATGTAATTATTCATAACTTTGAAAGAAATCCTGACCTAAAAAGGAATGTGTGTGCAGCTGAAGACCCAAGTGAAGAGCTCACAAGGTGTATGCTTTCTTGTTACTACTGAGCCCCATCTCTCTTGGGACTTGGAGTCTGGGGCAGACTTTGACCTCCAAATACAGCTTTTCTGTCTCCTTTCTTCATCATGAGGGAACTGCTTTTCTTTTGTGGAGTCTGAGCCCATTTATTAATTCTGCAGTGACTGCTTATCTTTTGTGGTTGGGAGTAATGGAGGAGTTGAGCTAGTGCAGGAGCCAGCAAGCAAGACCTGGAATGTCTTGTCCTGACAAGATGATATCAGCTGATACATTTGGAGATGGTTAAATGCAAGACATTTCCATTTTCTGCCCTAGTAGGGTAATGACAGCCTGAAAAGAAAACTCAACCTGAATGCTCACAGTGAGCATAGAGGCAGGAGGATGAGGCTCTTGCCCAGCATTCTGGGCATGCAGTAAGACTGAATTCCATGTCCTTTGGCTTTATAAGGTATGTTACGTTTGTTTGGGGAACAAAAGAAACCTCATGTGGAAAGTATACATTTAGAGAAAGCCTTCAGCAACTTGGTAAAGTCCACTGTAAGTTTCTATAGTTAGTTATCAGCTTTTTTCTTACAATTTATTTATTTTGGCTAACATTATTTCAATGAATGCCTGTAATACTAATTTTTTTTCTTTAATTTCCTTTTTTATTCTTTTTTCCTTTTTCTTTATTTTTTAATTTTTTCTTCCTAATTTTTTTTCTGTTTTTCTATCTGCTTTCCTTTTTTTCATATATTTTTTATTGTCTTTTCTGTTGTCTTTTTCTCTATTTTCTTTGTTCTTTCTTCTTTTTTCCTTCCTTTCTTTCACCTTGTGTGTCTGTGAACTTGCTTAAAAGAAGGCATTCCTCTCCAAAGTCTGTGGCAGTGCTTAAATACTGGTCTGGACTTTAAAAAAATGAACTCTTTATCCATCTACCTTATGCTAATGGATTACAATCCTGCATTGCTGTCACTCATTGCATGGCTGTAACTGACTGAGTAGGATTTTTGGCAGCTTGTTTCTTGTCCAGACATTCCTTAATGCTTTCCCACCTCTTGTTTTATCACCTAAGTATTGCAACAGCAACATTTGGAGCTCTGATAGCTTTTTTGGAAAGATGGTTTTGTAAAAGCCAACTCCATGAAAACTGAAGCAGAGGGAAGAAAGAAAAAGAGGAATACATGTGAGTTGATACAGTGATCCCTTGACACTCATTGAGCTTGATCATAAATATGCATGAGACAGGAGGAGTTTTTAGTAGCTGTGTTTTGCCTCTCTTGCCCCAAGCTGTCTGGAAAGAGAGTTTGTGACAGTCTGGGGAACTCCAAATTTTAAACAAAAAGATGATTGTTACAAGTTTTTAGAGAGGTTTAAATATCATTATTTTTACGTTGAAACAGTCCTTGTATGCATTTTACTTGCTCCATGGTAATCCCTCACCTTTAGGTCTTCACCTGCTGTTTAGGGTCACCTCTTTTCAGACATTTTTACCATTCTTTCCTGTAATGCCATGTATCCCCAGGGTGATCAACTCTACTTTCTGGAGCAGGTTTTTGGCATACTTGACAGGTAGAGTTCATCACACCTGGTACAGTTGTTATTAGGGCAGAAAAGAAGGGCCAGTGCAACCAAGAGAAGACTCTCCTAGTCAAAAGTCTTGTCTTCTGCAAAGAGAATGTGCCTTTTCATTTCTTGGTGGATGGAATTCTGACAGAGTTTTCCAATATGTAATCTAATTTCTGGTAGCATATTGAAAAGAGTAAGCATTTTTCCTTCTGCTAAATATTCAATCCCTGCCTGCTTTCAGATTTTGTGTATTTTTGCGTGAAATTCTTTTCCCAGATAATTATAATGTAGTCATAAAAGGAACTTTTTCATTAATTACAGGATTTTTTTGTAACTGCATTATAGGATTGAGTGGAAGCAAGTCAAAGTGATTCTGTGTTTTCCTTCAAAAAAAGGCTTTTGTCTCCTTGTGGCTCTGTATTCTTCGTAGTGTTTCTATCTTTATGAGATACAGACATGGTTTCCCCAGTGGTATTTTGTTATGAGCTTTTTAATAAAATATTCAAATGATGACATCCTATACTGAGGATGCTGACACTGCTATAGAAATGGGCATAAACATGCAGTTCACACTCGGATTTTAATTCAAAACTAGATCATATGTCTGGGCCTCCACTGTTGCTTGTGTGCCCAAACGCCAATGAGGCTTTTTTGGCAGGGTAGGAGAGTCTATATGTTTCCAGCAGATTTTACACACTGGCTTTTGGTAGGCTGTAATCAGATTTTGAAACAGAGTCATTTTTAATCATTTAGCCAGGCAGCCATCACCAGCTTAAACTTTTTTTTTCTGAAGAAAGTCCCAAAGTATCATATTGCAAACAGAATATGGAGGCTTAGATTTTTAAGAGGTGAGAATATAGATACATCGAAGTTGACCCATGGGGTCTATGAGTTAGAGAACATCTTCTCTATGTAGTACAAAACTGCAGCATGAACATTTTTCAGGGAATAAATACTGTTACAGGATTAGGTATGTATTTCATTTAGTATTATCCATAAATCAAATTGAATTTGTTTCAGGAATTTAAATTGGATCCTCCCCCTGACTCAGGAGGGAAAAATGAAAAAAGTAGGGCTCAAAATGCTGATACAGATTTTTGGCTTTCCTGGAAGATGTGGTTTAGGTGGGAACAAGTCTCTCCACCAACACAGTATCAGGCAGATCAGTCTCTGGCCTGTATTGTACAGAAAGTCAGATTTGGTGATTTCTTCTAGTGGATCTCATTGACGTGGTGTGTTCTGGCTTTCAACATCTGTAAATGACAAACTAAACAGATAACAGAAGATGTAAGCCTAAAAAATTTTGATTCAGCAGGGTGCAAGTAACTGATCAAAAGGACCTTCTAAATATTTAAAGCTCAATTTTAATTCATATTTCTACTGATGGATTTGTATACAGGCATTTAAAATAGACATGCGAGCATGGAAATGCATTTAATACACAAGTGGGGTTTGTATTGTATGGACAAGCCAATAATTAATAAAAATACTTCTTGACATTCTTCATGGGATTGTATTGCTTTTTCTTTAAAAGTTCTACTCAGTTGGAAAACAATTCCAGGTCATTTGTGGTATAGCAAGTTTAAGAGATATTATAATTGCTGTGAGTGACCAAAAAAACCCAATCTGACCATTCTTTTAATGAGCTCATCCTTGTCTTGTCTTCTGGTTTAAGCAACCTTGAATTCGTGTGTGATATGACTGATATAGTCTACTTGGACATTTGTAAGGCCTTCGATATGGTTCCTCATGACATCCTCATCTCCAAACTGGAGTGATGTGGATTTGATGAGTGGACCCTTTGATTGATAAGAAATTGGCTGGAAGGACGCTATCAGAGAGTCGTGGTCAATGGCTCCTTGTCCAGGTGGAGAGCAGTGACAAGTGGTGTCCCTCAGGGCTCTGTCTTGGGACCTGTGCTCTTCAACATCTTTATTAACGACCTGGACATAGATATCGAATGCACCCTCAGCAAGTTTGCAGATGACACGAAGCTGAGTGGTGTGGTTGATATGCCAGAAGGGCGGGATGCCATCTAGAGGGATCTGGACAAACTTGAAGAGTGGGCCCAAGAGAATAAAATGAAGTTTAATAAGTCAAATGCAAGGTCCTGCACTTGGCTAGGAGTAACCCTAGATACTAGTACAGACTGGGTGAAGAACTCATTGTAAGCAGCAGTGCAGAGAAGGACTTGGGGGTAATGCTAGATGAAAAGCTGGATATGAGCCAGCAATGTACATTCGCAGCACAGAAGGCCAACAGCATCCTGGGCTGCATCAGGAGAGGCATGAGCAGCAGATCTAGGGAGGTGATTCTGCCTCTCTACTCTGCGCTTATGAGGCCTCACCTGGAGTACTGCATCCAGTTCTGGGCTCCTCAGAATAAAAATGATGTGGAGCTGTTGGAGCGAGTCCAGAGGAGGCCACAAAGATGATTAAAGGACTGGAGAACATCCCCTACGAAGACAGGCTGAGACAGTTGGGATTGTTCAGCCTGGAAAAGAGAAGGCTTCGAGGGGATCTTATAGCAGTTTTCTAGTCCCTAAAGGGGGATTATAAGACAGAAGGGGAGAGACTTTTTAAGTGGTCAGACTGTGATAGGCCGAGGGGTTATAAGCTGAAGGAGGGGAAATTTAGATTCGAGATTATGAGGAAGTTCTTTACCCAGAGAGGGTTCGTTGCCCAGAGAGGTTGTGGCTGCCCCATCCCTGGCAGTGTTCAAGGCCAGGCTGGATGCGGCCCTGGGTGACCTGGTCTAGTGATTGGCATCCCTGCTCAGTGTGGGGAGGTTGGAACTAGATGATCTTTAGGGTCCCTTTCAACCTGGCCGTTCTATGATTCTATGATACAGCACTGCTCCTGTGTTGCTGGTTTTTTTAACAAATTGGAAGAGAAAGCTTTACGTTCTTTAAAAAATGGTTATAGGCTAGTACCCATAAATGTAGGTTTTGAATAATTGCATCATCATGCTCTTTCAATCCCAGTTGGTTTTAGTTCTGGTTTGGAACAAAAACTAGTGTGATGTAATTGGCTTCCTCTGATTATTTTTACCTTGGTGTATTCCATTGCTGGCTTGTGTATATAGTTTTTATGTGCTGTCATTTGTAAAACTTCAAAACTCTTGAGAGCCAGTCTTGGAAACCCTTCTGGATGTATCATTGTTTTTTTATTTGTGCATGGCAATTGCAGCAGCTCATTAGGGGCCTATAATTCCTATTGAGCATAGAATGGACTTCTCATCATTTAATATGGAATGTGATTCTACTCCTCAGTCGAGCTAAAATTTGCTTACTGCTGTGATTACCATCCCGGAGCTCCACCCTGCCTTTCACCACCTGCCACTTATAAGCAATTCCTCTGGCAATAAGAATACAGCCAAAACTGTCAAATAAATTGGCCCCTTTTTGAGAGCTTTCTGATTATTATTCTTGTGGTGATGTCAGATTTCCAAGGGTGATCTCTCACTGGAGGAGTATGTTTTTCTTTGGGACTTGCATCACCCTCTCATTTTTAGTCTCCATTTCAGAAGTAATGATTGCTTACTGAAAATATGCATTATGTGGATTTTTCTATTATTCAGTTCTATTACATTTTGTGAGCACGTTATTACATTTCTAGGAAGGAGAAAAGAAGATTCTTTAATCCAGAAAATAAGCCAAGGACTGACAACAGGCAAACTTGTTTTTTCGCCAAGTACATACAAGTTTATTTGTTGCCATCTTAGAAAAAAGAATTTTCAGTTCCTTATTTTAAATGTTTTAGATGCACACTATGGAGTATTTCGGTTCTCTGCTTAAGAAGCAGAAGTATTAAAAAAAGAAAAATGCACTTTTAAAATATGTGGAGTGTTTCTTACTAGTTGGTAACAGTATTTCCCTTTTTGTTGGATGTTTTATATCACTGCATATCTATATGTAAAGTCAAATTCTAAACTTCCTTCACACTTTGAATTTGATAATCTAAATCTCTCCTCTTTGAGTTTAAAACCATTCCTCCTTCTCCTATCACTATTTGCCCATGTAAAAAGTCTCCCTCTTTTTAAGCTCCTGGGAGTTTATAAGCTCCATTTAAGTACTGGCAGGCTGCAATAAGGTCTCCCTAGAGCATTCTTTTCTCCTGAAGGGAGAAAAATCCCAAGTCTCTCATCCTGTCTTCTTGGGGAGGCATGTTCCAGCTCTGTGGTCATCTTCATGACCCCCTTTATGATGCACTGTTAGCTATGTGAACCACACTCCTGGACACCAGGCCAAATGGAAATGCAATGACTGTGAATGTATTAGTAAGGCAGTGGTTTTGAGATTATTTTTTTTAAGCATTATCTCACTGGTATCAGCTTCATCTTGTCATCAGAGGAGGGCAACAAAGATGGTTAAGGGCTTGGAGGGGAAGACATATGAAGAAAGGCTGAATTCACTTAGCCTGTTCAGTCTGGAGAAGAGAAGACTGAGGGGGGGATCTCATTGCAGTTTATAACCTCCTCACCAGAGAGGGAGGAGTGGGGTCTAAGCTCTTTTCTTTAGTGGACAGTGCCAGGACACAGGGGAATGGTATGAAGCTATCCTGGGGGAAATTCAGGCTGGATGTTAGTAAAAAAGTTTTTCACCCAGAGGGTGGTGGAGCATTGGAACAGGCTCCCCAGGGGTGTGCTCATGGCTCCAAATCTTGTGGAGATTGAGACACTTGGGCAATGCCCTTAGTCACCTCGTGTGATCTTGGGGTTTTTGTCCTGTGCCTAATGGGAGTTGGACTTGATGATCCTTGTGGGTCCCTTCCAACTCGGGTTGTTCTATTATTCTATGATCTTCTCTCAGTCCTAACCAAGGCTTTTTTTAAAATCCTCTGCTGGGGGAGGTTGCTGCTTCCAGTAACTTAGATGGCCTGCTCATCGTAGGTCAATGGACTGTGCTGACTGTGGTCACCAGTGATTGCAATGCAGATTTCCTCCAAAGGCTTAGAGGAAGGCCAGGCATTTGTGGGATGAGGCCTCAGGAGAGATTTGGGCTGATGCCAGCTCCCAGGAGTCTCTCCAGCAGCAGTTTTCTATCTCCTCTTCTCCTGATTCCCTGTCTCTTTGCCTCCTAACTCCCTCTTGCTCTGTTTTCATTTCTCATTTTACAATCTGTCCATGTTAGATTATAAGCTACTAAGTACAAGGATCCTATGATTTTTAATAACTGGAATCAGATATGCAGGCTGCACACATCAATGATATCTCATGCTTTCATCCTTTTCTCCCTTCCTAGAAGTTTACTGTGGCACAGGGTATTCTTTGGTGAAGAGGAGAAGGGAGAGCTCCCTTTCAGTCTATTGGCAGTCCCTTGCCTTAAAGAATTCAGAAAACATGCCATTGCAAAGCAATTTTAATGCAGTAATATATGCAATTACTGGCAGTAATTTATAGGGCTGTAGAACTGCTTGAAAAATACACATTTCTTGTACTGTACACTGATTAAATTTCACAATGACTGCCTAGATTCTACAGTAATGATAGCTGTTGAAATGCATGTTTATAATAAGTAAATATTAACAGATTCATATATTCTGTAATTAAAATAAAGATAACAATAGTAATACATCTTATATTAAAGCAAGAGACCACTATATACTTAATGGAATATAGTGTATAATTTAAAGAAAAAACAACTAAGAGCTGATTATTTATGTTTGGATGGGGTTTTTTTTTTTAGGTTGTAGGTCATTTTTCCTCCTTGAGTTTTGTGATCAGCTGTTTTGGATATCTTAATCTATACCTTTTAGCTTCAGAAAGCTGTATGCTGCAGGTATATATGCTGTTGTTCCATAATGTGAATGACACTGGAAGTAATAGGGTTGTTGTGAAATACTGTGGATTTCTGGTGGGCTTTAGACAGCTACAAATGTGGTGGCAAAAAAGAAAAAAAAAAAAAAAAAACNATGTGGTGGTAAAAAAAAAAAAAAAAAAAAAAGACTTGTAGCCATGGAATGTTTTTCATGAGCTGCATGGTGATGTGACAGTTTAGCTGTCATTTTGGATCATGTTGTTGCCTATACAATGTAAAGATCCTTGAGAAACATATTTCCTGAAAATGTGAACAGTTTATATAATGAGAGTGCTACTGCTTATTTGAACAGAAGAACATACTCACCCAGAAAAAACTTAGCCATGATGGATGAGTATGTGCAAATCAATGGTATCTTTAGAAAATTCTCGCTCAAGTGTACTTCAGAGGTTTCTTTGTTAAGGCATTGTAATGCCCTGTTTATGCAAACTGGTGTTCTGTGCCTGCCAGGAGTTTGTTGGGTTTGCCAGAGCAGCCTGAGTGTACTTGCACGTACAATCTGCAAGTAAATGGGAAAATTTGTATCCACTGGGCACAAGAAGGGGCCAGTGGCTCCTAGTAGAGTTGTAGCTGACATTGCAGGTTTCCCTGCATGGTGGTGTTAAGTGTAGGAGAAAACAAGTGCATCTTGGCCAAGGTTTATTTAGACATCCAGATACATTCTCAGAAATGGAAAAAGAAAGGCTTCCAGGTTCATTTGGGTAAACAATTGTATCAGAAAATGTTTTAGGAGGGGGGAAGACCTGGTAAGGGAGGAAGCAGAGAAGAATGTACCTTTTAGAGGTCTGAAGAAGCTTAGCAGCGCTTGCCCTGTAAGGCCTTGAAAAGACTAGCAAAACAAGTGTGATTAGGTAAAGAAAAATTCAAGTAGAGACATTTTGGAACGAGGATCGGACTGAGATTAATCCTGGACACAGCCCTGAAATACAGTGAATGTTTCTCCTCATCACTGAATGAGGATAATGCCATCAGATACAGAAGGTATAGAAATGTGAACTATTCTATCCAAGATGAAACCACAACTAAGAACAGCAAGTCCACTTTAAGCAAAGGGACCAGACAATCTCAGAAGTACGAGAGAACAGGAAGTGTGAAAATGAGGTTCAATACCATGGGCTTCTGAAAAACTTGCTGAACAGGTGTCATATGGTTAGGCTGTAACAAATGTGTTTGTGTCTGGTCACAGTTACTAAGACAACAGAAGACTTCAGAGGTACTTGAATGGAAAAAAGTAAAAATGTGCTCATAAAGTTTGTTGTAGGACAGACAAATCACTGTAAAAAAGGATACCTGCTCTTTTTCGCCACAGCAAACAGAAGAAATGAGGGAAAGAGAGACTTGCCCTGAAGATTTGTGAAACTATCAATGTGTCTAGACGCTTTACCAACCTTAACTTTGTTCTGCAGTTAGAAATTGTTTGTTAAAGGGAGAGGAACCAGAGTGGCACTGATAGAAATGCACATGGTCACCACTCCTGCACTTACTTTTGTCTAATGCTGGCTTGATGATGTAGTATATGAAAAGAACTTTCTTTTCTGTATCAATTTTGAGATAACTTCTACAACCACCAGTAGTGCTCACTCATGAACTATTCTGTTGGTTTTACTAATGAATAATCTGTTTCCAGCAGGGAGAACCCCACATTTTTAATAAATGATAGAAAATAATGTAAATTACAATTTATTCTTTTCTTTTTTTTTTTTTTTTCCTAATAGGACTTCTCAGAAGAAGTAATTCTCTTTTTTTTTGTGTGTGTGTGTGTGTCTTTCAGCCATGGAAGAGTTAATAGTTGAGCTGCGCCTGTTTCTTGAACTTCTGGATCATGAATATCTAACTTCCACTGTCAGGGAGAAGAAGGCAGTAATAACTAACATTCTCCTGAGAATACAGTCATCAAAAGGTCAGTGTCAGGGCTGGGTTTTCTTGCTTGAAGAATGCACAGAATAAGTCTCTGCTCAGTGAAATAGCTTTAAGAGCTAAAGACAAGCCCTAAATTGAAGCAAGACAGAAGGACAGGGTGAAGCCAAAGTGGTAACTTTCCTGAATGCTTTTCTGTATGTTCAGCACTAAAATACAGCAAAAGGCATACTGGAAGTATCTTGGGTGCACATGGGTAAATCAAGCCACAAAATGACATGCTAGATAGAATATTTTCACTTTTGCTGATAGAGTGGTTGCTTCATTTTCTTTGTGGCAGCAATGCTGTTTATGAGTTCTGATGGAAAAGCTATGCTGTGTCAGGGAGTGCTGGCCACAGCACCATTTAATAGATGTGTGGGTGCTGCCTGCTGCATCTCTGTCAAATGACACAAATCCATCAAAAAGCTTTGATATTGAGGTGGACTGTGGTGTATGGCTGATACAGGAGTGCCAAGCCAGAGCTAGGAAATGACTGTCAGCATGTTTGGTTTGCACTTTGCAATTAGACTGTTATTTGCTTTCCCCTTTTCTTCCTATCTAATACCATTTGATTGCACAATTGCTTTTATCTCTGTCAAGATTATGGAACTGAATGATTCACTGTGTACAGCAACCTTTCCACAGAACTTATATGAAGAATATTAATCACTGTTTTTTCCAGTAGTACTCTTATATTTCCATGGAGCACCTTTCTGTGTGAAGCTGCATCTTGGCTATAAGACTTTTGTCTCTCTTATGTTTGACAGATACACTGTCAGTGAAAACCTTCAGTGTTTAGATTTTTTAAAAATGCCAGAGTGTGTTGAAGAAAAATGCCACATTGTGAGCAGCTGCACTTCTCATTATTTGTTTCTTCTCCAAAAGACATGGTTTTGTTTGATGCAGTGTTTCTTCCCTTCAGTAAAGAAATTATTTTTGTCCAAGGAGGCAAACTTGAAAATGATTGTCCTCCTTTCCATTTTGCCATTTTGCCATTCTTAGCACTTTGCTACTGTGAAGAGAAGGCAGGTACCAATTTCACATATTGTGGAAGGAGGCTTCATGCTCCTAAAGCTGATCAAAATACATCACACTCCCCAAAAGCAAAATCTGTAGGTGAGAACCTGCAATTTGATCCATTTAGAAACAACTGTACTTTACAGCACTTCAAAATAACCTCAGCAATGCTCTTCTGACACTGTATGTTCTTCTTGTAGTCTTTTCAACTAGATTGATTAAGAAAAAACATTTCACTTCCCCAAGAAGTCAGACAACATTCTGTTGCCAACTTTGCAACCACAGGGAAAGGTTGTCATGTCCTTTCCTTCTAGCTTAAAAACTATAGCTCTAATAGTAAATTAAACAGTGCTGGATATGTTTCTGTACCCTAGAACTCAAATTATTTGTGCTGTTAAATTATGGAGTGGTCCTTGGCATAGGTTTGGCTGAACTGACTTGTTTGCATCATTGGTTCCTAGGCATGATTTGAGAGTTAGCATGGGCAAAGATCTGTTCCAACAGACAGTTCCAAATCATCACCCTCCACATTGGTTTTGAGGGCTGGGAGATTTTAACTACCTACCTATCAATTTCTCCATACTAGAGCACCTTCCTAGGTGTGCTTCATTTATGATTCGTGATGTGGCAAAGGATAAAAAGACCCCAGTACTGTAGTTTTCTACCTTTCAGCACCTACCATTTAGGTTTTAAAGCCTATAACAGGATCTTTAACAATATCCGTTACATCCTATTACAGGATCCATCCATTAGCAAGATCCATATATTAAGTGGTAGGGCTTAGTTCAGTGCAGTTGTTACTGGAACATTTTATCCACTTCTAACACCTACATTCAAGGAGACAACATTTAGACTTTTCAAAGAAAAGTCATAAAAGTGATTAAAGGTTCCAGAAATATACTTTCAAATTGGCTGAAATGAGGTAGCATAATTAATCTTGATGTAGAAAAGGAAGGACTGAGAATGAGCTCTTAGACTTACACAACAGTAAGTGCAACGGCTGAATGTTTGTTTCAAAGTGGAAATAAAGCACATGTTTTGAGCACTGAAGCTATGAACTAATGGAATAACTTGGTAAAGTCTGCATGCCATTGTTGGCATTTTATCAAGATGGAATATTTTGCTGGAAGATATGCTCTAGTTCAAACAAGAATTAATTCAAGGAAATCCCATAGTTCAGTTAGAAAAGAGGTCATAGGACTATGCTTTATATGTCTATAAACTCCAGTTTATGGAACTGCTTAAATAGAGTTTAAGCCAGCATGGCCTCTGAAAAAAAGCATCCTGTTTCTCTCCCCAGGCTACTCATTCTTGCTCATCGTGTGTTGCATCTTCCTTTCTGCTAGCACAAGCATTATTTGCTTTTTTTTTAACTTTACTGGTTTAGTCCTAACCAGTGTCACTTCCCTGATCTGGTTCAACCTGAGGCCACACACATGCTTACACTGGCACAAAGGAGAGGTTGGTGCTGGGACAGGAACAAGGCAGGGAAGGAGAGGAGCTTCCTCCTTGGGAGCTCTGCCATCCCGTGCTGGCTTGAAGCGTGTGTGAAACTACCCAGGGAGTCATGTACTTTACTGGAGCTGACCCTGCTGCTTTTTTTATCAGTTAAAACATTCAGTCCTCCCATCCCTTTGAAACTATTCATCTCTTCATTAAAATTAAAAGCAATAAAAGATGCATAAACCCACAGTACTCTGTAACTAAGCTGAACTGTCATTTGGAGTCTGTTTTTCAAAATGTTTTTTTCACTCCACCCACATAACTCCACAAGTGTTCTTGAGTCACTGGCACAGTTTAAGAGACCTGAGGACTGTGCTGAGTTCAGACTCTTTATATGCATTTGCAAAAATCAACTGTGTGAATCCAACAGGATATTTCAATTGCTGGAGCAGACCATTGAAGATCAATGGGGAATGGTAATGAAGGATCTGGGCAACTGGGAACTGGCTGAGTTCATGGTAACATCTGGAAATGGACAATTATGTTTTTCTTTGTAAAGGTGTGGAAATTATTATAATGGGCTGGTTGGCCTTTAGTAAAAAAACTTTAAACACAGTAAGTTCTTACTTGGGGATTTCTTTAGAAATCTTGTTCCTTGTTCTGTTCCATCTCCCTAATGCAATGCTGTTTTATTCATTTTGTATCTATCAGTGAGAGAGAACTGGGCCGGACAGATGTGTTCTCCAGCTCATAGCTGCCTGGCCTTGACCTGCCCCGTGTCCAAACCAGGGGTTACTCTGAATAGCAGGCAAAAGTATAAATTTATTTTTCTTCCTGAGCCTTGGCATGCCCAATGGATTGTAGGTCTGAAGAAAACACTTGGCATTTCCTTCTGAAACTTAGACTTTCTTTAAAAAAAAAACAAAGACACAAACAGTTTATTTTGGAGTAAGAACTGTTGCTGGATTTAGTCATTTCATATGTGTCAACATTGCCTCTTTTCCTTAAAGGGACCTGATGCTGTTAGCCTATAGTGCTCAATTGATTGTGTAATTTGGTAGAAGAAAATGGATGTTAGAGCAGGTTCTTACTTAAACAGTTTAAAACTGAGGAAAAACTGATTTTATAGAGTAAATAGAATTCACTTGGATTGCTTTTTGGTTGGTTTTTTTGGTTGGTTTTTTTTTTTCCAGTAAAAAGCCCATCATATGTGACTTCTGGTGAATATGGAAAGCATGGGAGACTTGGATATGGGTAGCAGTTATAATATGGATTCATCCTACATAAAAGGGAACAAGTGAAAGTTTTACTGAAAAAAATAATAATTGGAATGTTTCCCAAGACTAATCTCCCTCTTGATTTGTAGGAAGAAAAAAGAATCTGTGGCCCTTAGAGCCAGTTTGTTTTACCAGTGTTGTTTTTCAATCCATGACTTCATAGTCAGTAGGACTGGGGTATTATGACAAGAAATATTTCATCATTGATTACATTTCTGAGAATTATATGATCTTGACCAAAAGACATCGATTTGACTATGTAAATATATATTTAAAAAACAAAACTAAACACTAGGGGCTGAATTCAGTCTAGGGGTAAGCAGGGTACAGTGTATTGACTGAATTTTTGCCAGAACATTGAGGAGATGCACCCTAATCTCCTTTTTGATATTTAGAAAAATAAATGGTGTCATGTTCCTGTGAAGTGAGATCAACTGTAATTTAAATTACTGTGCTGCAACCTCAGAAGGAGTTGGTCACTCCTCTTTTCCCCTGGGAGGGAGATGCAATAGGGATACAAAGGACTCTCAAAACAGCTTTTAAATTTAGCTCTTTTTCAAATTAGCTTGGAAAACTATGGGATTATTTAAAAAAAAAAAAGAGTGGAAGAAGGAAATGGTGGAAAAATATGCTCAGGGTGTGGTTGTGTTAATGGTCAGTTGGTTAGAGCAATGTCCCCCCAGCAGCAGTGTGCTCCAGGTTGGACTGTTACAGCATCCTAGAATCATTAAGGTTGGAAAAGACCTCCAAGATCATCAAGTCCAACCATCAACCTATCACTCCCTAAGAGCCACATCTACACTGGTTTTGAACCCTGAATCCCCAGAACAGTTTCAAACTGGACACATTTGTCTTCAACATTCTCCTTCCTTCATAAACTGCCAAGGGACAGTTGCTGACTGTCAACAAGCCCAGGGAGAAATAAGGAAGACTAAGGAGAAAAAGACAGAGAGGAATAAAAAAAACTAAGGAGAAAAAGACAGAGGAATGAGGAAGATTAAGGAGAAAAAGACAAGCAGAAGTAAGAAAGGCTAAGGAGAATAAAACTGGGAGAAATAAGGGAGACTAAGGAGAAGACAGGGATAAGTAAGGGAGACTAAGGAGAAAAAGAGAGGGAGAAATAAGGAAGGCTAAGGAGAATAAGCCAGGGAGAAGTAAGGAAGACTAAGGAGAAGTAAGGAAGACTAGGGATAAAGAGAGGGAGAAATAAGGAAGACTAAGAAGAAAAAGCCAGGGAGAAATAAGGAAGACTAAGAAGAAAAAGCCAGGGAGAAATCTCCCAGGACTTGTGCAGACTCATACCATGGCTCCATGATCAGAGATGGTGGTGCAGCAGTGAGCCATGGGAACATGGGCCCTGTGGGCTTGGCCAAATAGCTGTCACCATTGCTGCCAGGAAGGGAGGCAGGCAGGGTCTATTTTTCTGCCCACTTCCCCACTCTTGTGGCATGAAAGGTGGTTTTGGCTTGTTTCTGTGTGATGGTCTTGCCCGTGCAAAATGTGCCAAGAAGCAACAATTGCTCTTCTCTGCTGATGCTATGGGGACATTCACGAGTGTGGTATCTTCCCTCCAAAATGGTTTTGTCTGTATGATGGATGCCTGGCAATGTGTCTGAATTTTAGCTGTTAAAGTGATGGATAGGCAGCTCAGAATAATTTCCTGTGATTTTTTTTTTCTATGTCTGGTATTTGTTGATCCAAATAGCATATATGTCATTATCATATAGAGTAAGTATGTGTTTGTTCTGCTTGATTAAATTCCTGAATTCCCAGAATTCTTCCAGTCCTGCCTCAGTAACTGCACTTGGGAGGTAGGCTGTGAGCAGCACTGCATGCCAGATTTTGGTGTGTGACAGTCAAACATGGTGTCCACATGTGGAAAAAAATGTCCTATTTGCATCCACCAAAGTTTTAAGTGATGCTCTTTTGCTCTTCACAGGTTTTGAAATCAAAGAACATGTACAGAAGCAAGAAGTTACCAACAGTTTGCCAGCACCTCCTCAAATGCCCCTGCCAGAAATACCTCAGCAGTGGCTGGTGAGTGTTCATTTAAATATACACATATATATATAAAAGAGAATATATTTGTGATAAACATTAACAGAAATGGTTACAAGGGGAAGGAGAAGGTCCAAAAATTATTACTCCTGTCACCTCTGTTCTTGTTGAAGGAATTGGGTTCAAATTGCAGAATAGAAAGCAAAAAATTCCCTCTGATGAAATAAACCTAGGAACAGGTCACCTGCAAAGGCTGTGAAATCACAGACTTTGGCAATTTCCAAAATTCAAGTGACAAAAGGCTAAGCAATTGAATCTTAAACACCAAAGGCTGACCTGCCTTGTGTTGGAGATTGGCCTGGCCAAGCCCATCTGTCCCAGCCACTTTCTTATGATTTTAATACTCAGTTTTTCCTGGAGCAAATGTTATGAGAAGATTCCCTCTTGACAGCTGAAAAATGAAGGTGCGGAGTTTTAAAATGAAAGAAGAATACTTTATTTTTTTTTTTTAATAGCCCTTCTGTGCTCAGTCTCTGGGTAGGAAATTCCTTGCAGAACAAGTAGAAGTGCATGTTCTTGGAGATGTTTATAGTAAGGATACTGATTGAGATCTGTAATTCAGTTCCTCCAGTTGGGAGCAGCTGTCTTATTATTGAATAAACTGTAAACAAGTTTTAGTGCCTCTCTGTTACTGACTTTACAGTAGATTTAATGAAAACACTTTCAACATTTTTTTGAGAGATGCATAAGCAAATAATAGTTTAGCCTGTTGCAAGGTGAACACAATCTTAGCCCTAATACTGATAAACTATCCATTTGTGGAAAATTTTGTGCATGGTGATAAGGACAACTAATGGAGACCCACGTTCATTGGCTAAAGCAAGAAGCAGAGATAGAGCTTATGGGGGCAGAACACTGGATGGCTGACATTCTGCTTCATTTTAGTGTGTTAGTCTGTTATCCCATTTATGCCCAGTTCTAAGAAATCTATAAGCCAGTAGCAATAGTGTATCAGATTAGACTCTTCTACCTACTGTAATAAGACATGCTGAAATCATTATAGGAAGGGAATGTCTATCCTAGAAACTTTCCTATCAAGAGTTATTATATGTACTGGAGCAAAATTCAGCTAGAAGGGGTGATGTAAAGTAATTATGCATAGATTTGAGTGGATGCAAAACTGGTCTTATTAATATGCAGTGAAGCCTGGAGAATCCTTTTCATAGTTAACAGTACCTGAAAATGATTATTTTTCTTTAATTCGAGATGCATATAGCATCAATTACAGGGGAAAGGGGTTGATGACAGGCAGGGAAATTATGCAAAATGCACAATCCTTTGAAATGTAGACTTCAGATGCTAGCTTTGTAAACTGAAGCTAATTGAGATCCTTGTTCTTTCATATTTATGTAGGTTCAGTTGAATAAATTGGCTCTGAAGATTCAAGTTGTTTTTCTAAAGACAACTGACCTATTTTTCCTTTCTCATACACTAATGTGTGAATTCCCTTAAAGTTGGTACAGCTGCAGCAAGTGAAATGGTGTGAAATATGAATTAGGTCCAGGAGGTCAAAACTGGTTTTTGCTGTTGTTCAGTTTGGATTTTTGAGTAACAAACATATTTGTCTGAGATACAGCGGGAATTACTGTGGAAGTTGACAGGGTTAGAGCTGGTTGGCCTGGAGCCTGATCTTCCCATGTTGAGCCTGGCAAAGTGGAGTTTAAACATGCCTCTCCCCTCTGACCTTCCCATGATGCTGTGGATGCTTTCATCTTGGTGAAGTCACCAAGCTGAGCTGTTTTTTCCATAGTGGTGGAAGCTGAGTTTTGCCAGTTTTTGTGTGATTCTCTTGCTGCTGTCAGACAGTGGTGGTTTTCACCTTTCGTCATGGTGTTAGTGCCAGATCAGCCAGGAAATGTCCCAATACTCTTTACTTGCATTATCCAAATACAAGTTACTGGTGGTGCTGTTTTAAAGTGGTAGCACATCATAATTTGTGAGAAAGATGACAGACTGCTGCTGTCCTACAAAAGACCAGATGGAGTCAGAAAGACAAAACCATCAGCTTTTTGACCTTTGAACACTGGGACAAGCTCAAACCCCAGTCTGACTGTTTAAAAACTTCTCCAGAAGTCATGTTGAAGTAATGGAGTAGATTGTTACCTGTTTTTTTGGAAACCTTTCTCTATTAGACGCCTCTTTGTTAGCCCTTTATTAGTATTGGATGTGATCATAGACTATCATATTATCTTTCTTTTTACACGAGGCTGGATATCAATGATGGTGGCCAAGATCTAGTTTTCCCTTGTTAGTGCTCCTACATGGTGAATTTTATCCTATCCCGAATCGATGGACTCCTAAAAATGTGTAGCTGATGTTGCCAATCTCTGTCAAAACTGTCAATAATTATGTTGCTCAGTGACACAAATACTCAACTGCTTTTCCTAGCCATTCTTCCTAGACAGTGCTTTCATAGGTGAGTGGAAGAAATCCCTTCCACCCACCAGAGGGTAGGACATTCTACTCCAGATTGCCCCTCTTTGCATGGCAAGTTGAAGTTCATGTTGCAGGGCACCTCTTGCCAGCCATACAGGACAGAAACTTTTTACTACTTGCTAAATAACCCATAGTGGTGGTCTCAGCCTTCAGTGGAAACACAGTGTGCTGCTGGATCATAGGAATTTAATGGAAGTGGGAATCAGTAACTTCAAATAAACTATGCAGTGTTTAAAAAACTATGTTTTTAGCACATCAGTTATTGAATGTGATGGAAATTAAAGTTTCATTTACACCACTGTTTCTGTTACGGCACTCAAGGGATTGTACATTCAAAAATGTTTAGTCTGAATTGATGTTTAAGCTTTTACTTATGTAAAGATGTGTGGGTGGGAAGGAATTCAATACTCCTTAAAGTAGTGCCAAGAGCCAGAATTATGTGTGGGCAGGTGCTGTGCAAGGTTTCCTTTGTAAATCTGTAAATAGACCTGCATATTTGCTCAGGCTAAATCTTGTATCAGTTTTGTTATTCATCAGCCCATGAACAAAGAGAGTAAAACTCATTTTATTTAGAGACATACTGTTAATAGTTTAAATGAAGTCTCCAGTTATTAAAACATGTTAAAGGCCAGAGAGTTTTCCTCGACTCAGTGGGCTTTGGACCAGGTCTTAAAATTGAGGGACAAAGTTGGACCTTGCACATACTCGAACAAAGTGAGTCATTAAGCACACAGTCTCTTAGTAGTTCTTTTCCTGTATGCATTCCCTTGCCTACATTTAGTCCAGCAGACTTTCTGTGAAGCTTAGAAAGCACAAATCCTTGCTTGCTTTAGCCTTGTCATATAGCTCCTTCAGATGGCCAGCAATGTAAAAGCTGCAGATCAAGGATGTGAGCTTACGGGGAACTTGGAGTCCAGAACTGAAACATCACTTCCCTGGGTGTATTAACATGTGTGTGCTTGCAGGAAGAGGGTGCCAGCGGCTAGGCAAGCTTTGCCTTTGTCAGAGCAGAGGAGGAGATCACCGTGTTTGAAATAGACACATATTGGTTCTCCCCTCCTGAATCTGCTTGCTGCAAGGGCTTGTGTCTTTTGGCCTGCTTTGTCCCTCTCTACACCAACAACTATTTTTATGATATTTCCCTATTCTTGACAGGCAACATGTAGTGCTAGAGGATGGATTTGGAGGAATAACAGAGCCAGTGCTCTGTGCATATCTCAAAGTGCTGCTGGCTGTCTGAACACCTGAGATCCCATAATTGCACTATCACCAAGTTCCCTTGAAGTACATTTTCCACTGAGTCAGGAGGATAACACCCAGTGTGTCCTGCTGGTCAGATGCACCTGAGGATTACTGACATAAATTATCCACAGCATGACAGTGAAAGAATACTTCAAGCCTTCAAGCATTTGGTTGTCATATTACATCTGGCATTCAATGATTTCAGTGCTGCACTGTGCAGTCCAACAAAATCAAACACCACACTTAGCTATTTTGTGTGGTTCTCACAGTAAAATTGAGTATATGTTTTGTTTTTCTTGGAATATTGACAATTTAATAATGATTTAACCACAACAAGTGTCCAGCAAGATGCCAGAACCCCTGTGGATCTAAATCAAAAGGATAGGTCATCTTCCTCCAACCCTTTACTGCAACATACACAGTCACTCTATAGGAATGTTTCATATAAATGGGTTTCCTATTGTGGAGAAGTGATTTGACAGCCTCCCTTTATCTGGCTGCCTGTCAGATATGCTCTTAGATATTCAATAGAAAATGCTGAAAGGAGACAGTGTCCTTGGAGAAGAAAAGATCATCCAAAAACCAGAAGGATTTTTATGGTGATACATCATCAATTACATTAATCATTCTTTGAAGAACAACCAAGAAAGTGCAAGTCTTAAAGCTTTTTCTAAATTGTGACTAGTGCCGTAACAGTAGCAAAGGGCTCATGTGCCAGGTGGATACTTAGGAATCTATTTAATCTTGCTTTTTCTTCTGACACTGAAAAGCAGTTGTTATTATCTGTTCTTAGAAGATAATCTTAAGATTGTGTTAGCCTTGGAATTTTTTTCCTTGCAGAAAATTTTTGAAAGCTACAAAAGAAAGCTCAGCAAAGCTTTCTTCATGTCTAAGATACCAGAATAAGCTGTTCCTGACTGCATTTGACTAGAATTTGTATTTAAACTGAATGAGCTCAGGTCATGTTTAGAGTAGGTCGGAACTACTTTGCCAGATTCTTTCTGTGGTCATTGTGAATCTATATGCCTGCTTTTCTGTTCTTACTAGATGCTGATGATCTTTGACCTTCATATAAGAAAGTTATTAAATTACTGATGCCACAGATTTGATAGGATATTATAGAATCCTAGAATGGTTTGGGTTGGAAGGGACCTCTGGAGCTCATCTAGTCCAACCCCCCTGCAGTGGGCAGGGACATCCCCAACTAGAGCAGCTTGCCCAGAGCCCTGGCAAGCCTCACCTGCAATGCCTCCAGGGATGGGAACTCAACCACCTCCCTGGGCAACCTGTGCCAGTGTTCCACCACCCTCGTGGGGAGGAACTTTTTCCTAATATCAAGTCTAAATCTATTCGTCTCTAATTTAAAACCATTGCCCCATGTCCTTTCACTACAGACCTTTGTAAACAGGCCCTCTCCAGCCTTCTTCTAAGTTCCCTTTAGGTACTGGAAAGTCACTATTAGGTCCCACCATCTTTCATAAAATGCTCACACTTGTAGCCTCAATTTCTTAATTATTTCTCTGCTATCCCTGTCTATAAAACACCCTCTGTGTGCTGATGGTTAGGGACCAGGCTATTTGCTTTCCTAAATGTGTGGTTAATGTTCTTTGCACAAATACATGGGAAAGGAATTAGGCCAGTAAATACCAAGTCTTCTCTTGGTTTTGTTTGATGCAGGTCTCAGGCCCTAAAATAATATTTTTTGTGGTGGAAATGAGATTGCCCATGCTTTTCTAACATACTGCCTTGTCTTGTCCTCACTGTCATGCCATATACCTGGAAGTACAGGTATTATTACAGTTATTAAATCCTGGAAGAGGAAGATGATTTTGTCTTTGCTGAGGAATACAGACCCTTCTTTGAGTGCAGTTACAGTAACCACCTCTGACTGAGGGCCCCATGCTGCTTAAAATTCAGCATCAATTACAGCATGTAGTATGCAGTAAAGTGTTCCCTAGCATTAACTGAAGTCCATTTTTTTTCTTGATACTCTCAAACCCTTTGCCTATATGAGTCAAGCCTATTGTTTTGTCTGACCGATGCTTCTAACTAGCTGTGTAATAATAATCCTTTACTATAAAACCTGAAAGGTACAGAAATATTTTGGGCTTGTTTCTGGCTCATTCTTTTACACTTGAATTATTTCTTTAGATCTTCTCTTACTCGTGTGGAGTCTGGAGTTTATTTCCACTTCTGTCTTCCACAGAGTTTGGGTGTAACTCCTTCCAGCTATCTGTCCTTTCAGTGGTGCATTCTGTGCTCCAACCTTTCCAGTTTTATTTAGTATCTCAAATGTTAATTAAATGCAGTGGCAAGAACTGACACTTAAGCTTTTGCCTAGCTTCTGCCACAGGCTAAATCAGAGGGATGCAAGAACCAACTGGGTTCTCTGTTCAGGCAATACACTGTGTTGTTTTTTTATTGTTTCCTTTTGGTCCTCTTCATTGCCGTCTTTACCTTCCTGATGCTTAGGCAAAGGGATTATCAGGTCATCTAAGCAGAAGTCAGATGTGTAGTATTTCATGTAACAGTAAATCAGTTCCTGCTGAGGTTCTTGTGTAATTGCTCTCCAGACAATCTTCCAATCAAACTGTGGAGCCATAGTATGCCCTGATTCATTCTTTAAATGTGGGCAAGTCTGTTCAGATCCCTTTCCCTTCATTGGTCTGTGCTTTCTGAGAATGTGATCTGTTTGTAGTCACTATACTCTACTTAATAAGCACTTTTCCAGAGATACATTTAATTAGGCACTCACCCCTGAGTCATCAGACATGCTCTTAGGCTGTGTCAGATGTACCTCCCCTCCCTGGACAGTGTGCAAAGTGTGCACCTTCTTTTGTTCTTAGTCTTAAACCTGCTCAAGTCACTGTTCACGATCATCCTAAGAAAAAACTTTGCTTGTGCTTAGACTCATCCTCCCCCTGATAATCCCTTCCACTAGCATCTCCTCCTTGCCCACTTCTGTTCAGAACTGCAGTAGGAGCTGGTGGGTTACCAGTTCAGCTCTTTGTAGGATTGCTGGACATTGCTGGGCCTCCTGCCATGTCTGACTCTGGTTGTTGATTTCTTAAGCAAATCCTTTTTTTGTTGTTGTTGTTGTTTTCCTGATAGCACTGTTGTTCTAGAGCCATGTGCTGCAATTGCATGGGTACACACCAGAGTGATCAAACAGGACTATACCAATAACCTGTCATGCAGATGTGTTACCCACCTTCTGATAAGACTGATAGGATTATTCTATTCCAAAAAGCTGAGTTTGGTGTTTGTCTGTCTGGTTTGCTGCCTTTTTTCAGATGTGCTCAGATGCTGAAAAGAGAAATTGCTAGACTTCTTTCACATTATTTGGCTCCTGGTTTTGTAGTGTCCAGCTGACAAGCTGAGAAATTAATAACCTCAGAATAGGGAGTTGAGGTCAAATGACCTGCTTGTCTAATCACAGGCTAGTATTTCCCTCCTGCACTGCTCATATGGTCTTAAAATCCCACAGTCAGTATTTTTGTCCTGAATAAATCCAACGTCCATCCATCTCCTCATCTGCTGGAAATAAATGGTGATTTCTCTTTACTGCCTTAGAAATTTTGAGTTTATCTAAAGGCTTTCATACCAAGTGCCCAGTTTCCAGCTGTTACAGTGGTACAACAAAGCTTGGTTGAAATGTGTGACCAGTAATTTTGCTAACTGTATTGATACCCAGTTCACTGATTAATCTTGCTTTCTGGACATCCATTTTTTTACGTGTGGGGAGAGAGATCATAAGTGTGTGAGCCCTCTTCCCCCTCCAGGCTGAGGATGTGGTGGGGTTGTACAGAGGTCAAGTCTAAGTTCACTCCAAAGCAAGTGGCATGTGCATGTGTTGAGGCTCCTTCTTGACATCCCACATTTGCCTGCAGGCTTCTGAATAGCTTTATTATACATCCCCAGTGTGTGACCACTCTCCCAGTGTCATGTTGCTGCTTTCAGTGTTGATGGGTTACGTAGCAGCTGGCTCCACAGTCCGGCTGGATCCGAAATGGTGGTTGATCTAGTAACACACAGGCGAGCATGGCCCTTGGGTTGCTGGCAGCCTTGGAGTGCAGCATGGCTGTACTGACAGACTGCTGAAGTCACTGCTTTGCACTGGAAATCTGTGTCCTAAATCACTGCAAAAAGTGAGGTGTTTCTTTCTATTTCTTACAGAGTGTAAGTTTTCATCAGAGTGTA
Source organism: Bucco capensis (assembly GCA_013396975.1). Classification (NCBI taxonomy): domain Eukaryota; kingdom Metazoa; phylum Chordata; class Aves; order Piciformes; family Bucconidae; genus Bucco; species Bucco capensis. The sequence continues at coordinate 359,238 of VWZO01018191.1, read as the reverse complement.
AAGTGATTTTATAGCCTCAAGCCTCTGTACAGTGACATTTATTTTCCTGCCATATCATCAGCAGATATCGGCTAGATTATCCCTAAAAAAAAAACCAGTCACTGTCTTATCTTGCTAAGTATCCTTAGACAGAAAGGGGAAATAAAGTAATTTGTCTCCTAGGATGAAGAAAGGCTTTGGTCTGTGGAACACAGAGAGCCAGGTGAATGGGAAGACTACAATACGCCATAAAATTGATATTTCCATTAAATATGTTTTGTACTTTGCAGTAGAATAATGAGTTTTGTACCTAGGTGAATATTGCTTATTATTTGGAGATATTTGTTTATTTCTCTCAACAGTCTCTCCTGTAAACTGGAGTTGGGCATCCCATGCACAATCGAGTCTTTAATATCTTCAGAGATCTCAACTCTGTAGTGGAATTATCACCCTATCCACCTCTTGGTTTCAAATAAAGCATCTCTTGTTTAGTCTCAGACCCAGCACCTGGCAAACACCTTCATCAGTATTGTTTCGGTATTATTTTTGGCAGCAATATCTTATCTTTGTCCCTTTTCCTGCAACGAGATAAAAATAATGGTATTTTTTTTTATAAGTTTAGTTCTCATTGTTGTGATTGAGCAAGGTTATTTGTCTTGAAAGGCAGCATTCTCTAGTCTGCCCTCTTGCTTGTCATAAAAAAAATTGAAGTAGAAATTCATGCTAATGTCTTCTTTGCAGGTTGCTAGGTCTTTCCTCCTGATACCACTCAAACTACACGTTCTAGGGTTTTTTTTCTGAGATCCTTTACAGAATATGTAAATAGTTTTGTGAGGTTTATAGCCTTTTTTCAGGTAAACTAATGAGAAGCTATTGAATCAAGGATTATTTCAGTTCATAATTCATAACTTTATCAAACTTCTTCCACTAAAAATTGCCAAGTTGAAAGAATTAAACAATACAACTAGCAATAGTAAAAAAAAATAAAACACTGTAAATATTAGTTAGTAATACCAGAAAGCTCAGATGTGCTTTTTACATTTCCTGCTGCTCAAACTCTCACATATTCCATAGCTCCCAAAAGATGTAGTTGTTTATGGTACTGATTTGAGTGAAATATTTTTATTTTGTATTTAATCAGTTGGATTTTTGTTCAATATTAAAGCAGCCTTGCTTTAATCAAAAAGTATTTAATGTTGGATGTTTCTGTTTCTCCTAATAATTTTTTTTAATATTTTTTATAATTGTTTTCAACTTTGTTATGGCAAGCACTGCAAAATGCATTTCAGAGAGGAGGGCCTGGCTAATTCAGCAATGGATTCCATCTGTGTTGACGTTGGCTGCACAGCCCAGCCCGCCCCAGCTGTATGAAGTAACTGGTGCTCCAGCAGGGTCGAATTCAGACAAGCACCATTTGTGTTTCATTTCCTTTTTTCTTTCTTTCTGAATAACATTTTGTCTAAAAACAAGGATTTTTTTTTTTTTTTCTCCTTCCCCCTGATCTTTTTTTGGAACCTCTGATTTGATTCTGGATGAAAGATAGCTTTGAAACGTTGGTGCTATGTCAAGTCAAGATTGGAATGACTCTTGGGATGGGTATTTCCTGGGTGAATTAGGTTTAATAATGACAGGAATTTCATATATTGTATATATATATATACCTGATGGGAAAAATAGTTTAAGGCTAGACCAAGATACTAATATATCTGTCAAATGAAAGGGATGGTTATGAATCTACACTGCCTCAGGACTGAACCTTGACCCCAATTCAAGATTCTGTCCACCTGCATGAAGACAGAAAACACAAACTCTTTGGAGGTACATCCCCTTGTTGTGTCTGGCAGTTCAGGCCACACAGAGCTCACGTGTGTAGGGCAAAATTCATAATGGCTAGTAATTTTATACTTTTAACAACCATATACAATTTTTTAATGTCCCTTTTGTTTGTTGCACAGCAGCAGCTAACCTTGAAAGACTCATCTATATTGTGATGATGTACAGATTTGCAATTTGAAGGGTTTTTTTTCCAGCAGAATGCTAGGGACATTATGCTAAAAGTCATATTTTTCATTATTTTGTTCTTTGACAGATAATTTCTGTAGCAGAACTGGTCCGTGAGGAAAACTCATTTAGTTCACGTTGTAGATAGCAGTAATTGCCATCTCTTATCTGTAATTGAGTGTGGCATACAAAGTTGGCTCTGCCATTTGATATAGAAGTACCATTAGTGTAAATCTCAAGCTGACCAAGAATTTCTGTGTTCAGCAATGAATTAATTCACTCTTAGTGAGGAAGTTTCTGATTTTACTTGGTGCACAAAGGGAAGTCAGTGCTAGATGAGCTGAAAGGTAGCTTTAGTTACTAGCTCTTTGCCTTCCTGCACATTGGGAATACACAAGCACTTACCTGCAAGATAGCATAACCTACTCAATATGAAGTTAACTACCAAGCACTCGNAAAGTTGAGAAAAACCACATCCACTGCCTTCCCCTCATCTATCCATCTAGTTATGTTCATCTAGTCTGTACCTGACTATAAGCAAAGCCCAGTTTCTTACTGCAGTATCTGTGTTTATTCCTTGAGTTTAGACTGGATCAGTCCAATGCAGAGAAACACCATTACATCTCTCTCATGACATGAAAAAAAGAGAAAGATGTATTGAAAAAAATGTTACTGCTGAAATGGGAGTCTGTCTACAAGTTATATTTTTGTACTCATACAACAAACCACTGGTATTGGAAAAAGGCTTAGTATTGTTTCTAAAATGAAAATATGGAACTAAAAACGTGTAGCAAATATGAATGAGTTCTATAGAGCACAGTTGTTTGGGTACTTGTTAAGGAAACAGAACAGTAAAGTCATATGGAAGAAGTCACGGAGTACTAAATTTACTTTGTTACTATATCAACATACCAGCATTTGGTCAGTTTTAAATTTAAAAAAGGTTTATATTTAGAAAAGAAGTGGTTTAGAATTTGACCTGGTATTTGAAATATTTATTTTATCGTATAATAGTTTCTTGATGTTCCAAACTTTTCATTGCTTGTAGCTCAGTTTTCATTGTCTAGAAATAGCATTTTAAAAATTAATATCTGTATTAAGAATTTGCTATTGAAAAACAAAATGTATCATGAAAATATGGTCTAAATTATCTGTCCTTGATCTCTGCCAGTGCAGCCTGTTTAGCTTCTCTAAACTGTCCAACCAGGCTGTTGTTTGCTACTGTAATAAGAATTATTTTTGATGTTAAATACTAATAAATAAGCCTTACCACTGTAAAATAGTCTATACACAGAAATCTCTTTCCTATGTAGACCCTTTAGATTTCTAGTTCTTAAACAGAGAACTGTGTCTTTTCAACATTTTTTACCACTTAATGCTGTTGTAGAAAGAACTTCTTTTAATGTAGCTGTTATCTTGATTTTGCTGTCCTTAATGGTGTCAGGTAGGATCCTACTGTGTTTCTATCCCCAAAGGACTCAGTTGCAGGACATGCAAGAAAGTTCTGCTTCCTTATCATGAGTGGAGGTAAAGGTTTTGACAATAATGATTAATAATAATTAAGCCACTTTATTGCTTCAAATCTCAACCTCTACTTAATACTGTTTAATTTTAACAGCATCTGAGGAACTCAAAATTTAGACATATTTCTTTTCTAAAAGATGCTGCTTTGCAGCTCATATCTTACTCAAAGAACAATGTCTAATTCAGCCCTCCAGATCCTTGCCTTTAGAGATAGTTAACATAAGAAATAGTTACAACAGCAGCCATTAGGTTTATAGATCTGGTAATGTTAACACTGATCATGAGTAGATGTTCTGACCATATTTAACACCTTGTTGATCTGTAATCACTTTTTCTTATTTTTCTTCATTTAGCCACCAGACAATGGGCCTCCACCATTGCCAACATCTTCCCTTCCTGAAGGCTATTATGAAGAGGCAGTGCCACTTAGTCCTGGGAAGGCTCCTGAGTACATCACTTCCAGTGAGTAATGTATTTCCAGAGCAGTTTCTGAGCAATATGTAATTCCATTGTCCTTCAGCTTTTTAATATTTGGCAGCTACATCTCTATTAGTGCTGTGATGATGTGTCATAAGTGTTGTTTTGGCCATTTGGGGCCAGTTCTGGTATCCTCATTGGCCGCAGATAAACATGTTTCAGCTGTTGTTAGAGGGTACAAATCAACTACTTCAAGGGGATCTTATAGCAGTTTTCCAGACNCAGCTGTTGTTAGAGGGTACAAATCAACTACTGATCTTTGGGACAGCTTTGAACCACCACGGTGATGGGGACATTGAGTCCAGAGATAAGTATCATTCAGAGCAAATCCATCTACACTGGCAATACTGTAAACATAGAATTCTCAGAAATTGGTGTTGATCCACAGATCTACTGATATGCCTCTGTTGCACTGAATTACTCACTCAAGTAGACAAAAAGGAGTTATTGAAAAGATGTGATTTGCAGTGTTTCTGATGACACAATATGGAAAGGAACAAATCCCACAAGCCATGTTTGATGCACATGGCAGTATTTTTGTGACTACTTGTTTAGTCCAAAACACTCTCATGTCCAAATACTTATCTAAAGCTCCATTTAAGAGGAGTGATGCTGAGAGCTGATGAAACTCTGAAATAACTGGGCATTTACACAGTCAGTCAACAGAATATTATGCACCAAAAAAATTTCCCTTTTTGCTGCTTTTGTACTGGCTGGTGTCATTTATTGTGTGTGACTAGTTTACCACTAATCATTATTTTCTATGGCCCAAAGATTAAAGACATATCTTCCCCCATTTTATTATTGAACCAGAAAAAATGAATAAAATGGTATCTCTGTTCTAAAAACATGCATAAGTGTCATCTTAGAACATTAATTATTTATTTGTACACTGCCTAAACTAAGCTTATTTGGCAGCTCTTAATTTACCTAAGAAATTCAAGGTAAGAGTTTCATATACTGTAAAGCAAATGAAGGAACATCATCTTAGCAGAGCAGCAGGATCACTCCCCTCTTCCTTTCCTCCATCAAATGGCTGCAGGGTGGTCCTGCTACACCCTATAATCCAGTGAACTGCTGATTTGTGTTTTGTCATTAAACAAGAGCCATGCTTAGGCAGGAAAATATTAATAGCACTGCTAAAGGATCCCCTAGGGCAAAAAGAGACAAAGTATGAAACTGATTTCTTACTGTACTTAGCCATCCAAATCCGTAAAAATGTTTAGAATATTAGCCTTATAAAGTCATTAATAATTCCATAATTTAAGTATGTATATATCCAGACATTTAAAGCTCTGTTAGTGTAACTTACTATCTCACTTGCTGTGATTTTTCTGTATATTCTTATGTCCTGAACTCTTTATCATCTCTTTTAATTAGTGTTAAAATTATTCTTCTCTTTATCAGTAATAATGTTGCTTTTAAATTCAATATACCATTAGTAATATATTTCCACTCAAGCAAAACTTCCACTAAATCCAGTTGTGTGATAATTAAAATAAGCCATCAAAGCAGTATATTAACCACAGATGAAACTTCAGCTGTTTGAGATGGTGAAGACCAGTGGAAAATTTTAGCGAAGGAAAGGGTGAAAAGCCAATGTCAAGCAAAGCTAGAATAATCAGAAAATGCACAAGATGCAAAACACAGGTAGGTGAGCAGCACTAGAACACATTGTATCAGTGCATCCTAAGTTGCTGAGACTTCAGTGGACTTAATAAAACCACTTCTGAAGTCTCAATCAGCACTTCCTACAATTAAACTTTTAGAAACAGATGGAAGTTCCTGTAAGAAAAAAGAATCACAAGGTTCAATGTTGTGAGGAAAAAGCAATGATTTAACCCAGTAATTTGGCTGAAAGGAAGGTGAGGTTGTTGTGTGAGATCTATGGTAAGAAGAGAAAACAATTTTTTGATATAGAATTATAGAATCATGGAATCATTATGGTTGGAAAAGACCTGAGAGGTCAGAGTCCAACCATCCACCCACACTGCCATGCCCACCACACCACAGCCCCAAGCACCACATTTACATGTTTTTTTGAACACTTCCAGGGATGGTGATTCCCACACCTCCCTGGGCAGCCTATTCCAATGCCTGATAACCCTCTTGTGAAGAAATTGTTCCGAGTGTCCAATTTGAACCTCCTCTGGTACAACTTGAAGCTATTTCCTAGAGATGACCAAGGATTTTATCCAAGGAAAAACCTTCTTTCCTGCAATATGAAAATATTAAATAATGGTTTATAGAGGAAGGAAAGCCAATCTGTTAAAACAGATTCAGTTTTTGATGCACTTAATGCTGAAGGGGAAGGCATATTTGATAGACTATCCTCTGACAGAGGTCTTTGACTCTGTCATGCAGACATCCCTTCTCAGGTGCATACTCAGAATGCAGAAAAATGACCCAGCTTCACTCTCTTGGGAAGAGTGTATTTGAGGAGTGTCCCTCCTGTACAGACATAATTCAAGTTGATCTCATGAAAATTAACTCCAGATACTCTTGCATTAAAAAGTGATTTCTTTATTTTGAAGGAAAAAGTTCACATTAATAAAGAAACAGAAAAATGCTACAAGAATAGTGTTTTCATACCTTGGTGTATGAGTAGTGACTTCTTACTTCTGCTTAACTCAAAAAAAAAAAAATAAGTTTAAGAATAATATTGCCAAAACTAGAAAAAGCTCACCAATAAGGTAAGAGTCTTAGAGGAAGGAAGCAATCATCAAGGTCAACATTGTGACAGTGGTGTAGCTGCAACAAAGATCACTCCTGAATCCAAAGTGGTTATGGGACACGTAAATTTACTGTTCTGAAAAGTGAAAAGCAGGACTTAAAGATGAAGTTCCCAGAAAGAAAACAACTGTAGGTTATGGCAGCTTGTCCCTTAGCCCATGCCTCTGGGAGAAAGCCTTCTTGAAGGTGCTGATCTAATGACTAGATCTTATGTGTTGGCAACACCACATGGATCATTCTGCCTCTGCTTCAACCAGGCTGGCATGCTACTGTTTGTTTGAGACTGCACTGCTTGACAACCTCTCAAGCAGTTCCTGATGTTTCTGTATGAAAGACTGTGGATAGTTACTCCAAAAGTAGGTTAGGAGGGGAGAATGTTTTGGTTTTGTTCTGGTTTTGATGGGGTTTTGTTCAGGCTTTTTTCCTGCTTTGATGGGGAGGACGGAGGAAGAGATGGAGGGAGCAACGAGTTCCAGCAGATCTTACACATGCTTTTAAACAAATATGCAAAAATAAATGCTGGATTAAATGTTTTCAAATCTGCCAGTTTAAACATCTACTCTATTTTTTTCTATCTTTCTCCTGATTTCTTACAGCAAGTGAAAAATTGTGGTATTTTCCCATTGATAATCATCTGAGGCTTTTACCACTTGCCCATATGGAGCTGCCAGGCACAGTCTGAAAATCACTTGGGGTCTTCTGTGGCCCCTGGTGCCATAACTGTGCCGACAGCAGAGGGAGCATTAAACTCATTGCCCACGGGAAAGTGTGGGGAGTGATACCCATGTTCCTATAATCCTTGTATGGGTAGGATGTGCTCATTAGCCTTCTGGCAGTCATCCTAGGAGAAGGACAACTCTGATTCCAAACCCGGGCAGATGGAGCTCGTTTAGCCCTGTGAGGCCTTCCATCTAAGAGAAGGACACTCTAATAAAACCTCCGTCCTAAGGACTTGGCTGCCAGCGTCCAAGCTTGCTAGGCCCTGGCAGATGAACCTTAGGACTAAAGGGTGGGTCCAGCTCTGCACATGCTGTGTCTCACCTAAAAAAAAATCCATAGCGCAGGCTCGAGGGTGCTATCTGCTATCCTCTTTTTATCAGCACGCTTGGAAAAGGCGCTGAGGAGGAGTGTGGATGGAGCCCTCCCTGGATCTTCATTCGCGAAGCCTAGCCATACCATACTTGCATACATATGGAGCTGCACCAAACCAAACACTCTGTAGCATAATTGACCAGAAGATGGCAATTCAATTTAACAATAACAACAACAGCATTTCCAGGGCTTCAAATTTAATTTCGCTCTGGAATGAAGATACACTGTTTTGTACATTTTTGTGAAAACACAAATTGGATTAGCGTATCAAGTCTTGACTCAGAGATGTGAGGTCTGGTTATATTCCATTCTGACTATACACTCAGGCAGGAACTGATGTAGAATGAGCCTTCCAGTAATCTACTCCTTGTCCTTTTCCCAGTTGTCCCAGGTCTCCTTCCTCCATCCCAGCTGTGTCCTAAATACCTAGCTAAAGCAAATGAGAGATTTTCATCCACCTTCTGGCCTAAAAATATATCAGTCTCTCTCTATATATATATCAATCTATTGAAGACTGATAAAGAGGAGCGTGGCCAGCAGATCAAGAGAGGTTATTCTCCCCCTCTCCTCTGCCCTGGTGAGGCCTCACCTGGAATACTGTGCCCAGTTCTGGGCCCCCAGCTCAAGAAGGATAGGGAGCTGCTGGAGAGAGTCCAGCACAGGGCAACCAAGATTATTAAAGGAGTGGAGCATCTGCCCTACGAGGACAGGCTGAGAGAGCTGGGTCTCTTCAGCCTGGAGAAGAGGAGACTGAGAGGAGACCTTATTAATATTTACAAATATGTTAAGGGTGAGTGTTGGGAGGAGAGAGCCAGGCTCTTCTCAATGGCATCCAGTGTTAGGACAAGAGGGAATGGAAGCAAGTTGGACCACAAGAGGTTTAGTATTATCATGAGGAAAAACTTTTTTACAGTAAGGGTGCTGGAGCACTGGACCAGGCTGCCCAGGAGGCTGTGGAGTCTCCTTCTCTGGAGATATTCCAGAGCCACCTGGACACATTCCTGTGTGACCTTGTTTAGGTGGTCCTGCTGTGGCAGGGGGGTTGGACTAGATGATCTTTCTAGGTCCTTTCCCACCCCTAACATTCTATGATTCTATAAGTCTATGAAATGTTTAGCAGAAATTGCAGCTGTAGAAAATATTCCAATCAGTTCTTCTGCATGGGATCATGTGCTAGTGGTTAACAACCATCTTCAGGTGTTACTATCTGAAGGGCTTTATATATATATACCAACATAAATAAGTATGGATGGTGGAAGATAGGCTTCTGTGGTAATGGCAAAATGGTTTTGTATTTGAGGGGACTTCTAGAGCTGATGACTGCATTGTTAACATTGAAAGGCCTGAACAAAGATTAATTGAAAGGAATCTTGCCATTCCATCACCAAACTTGGAATAGGATTAAGCTGTGTAGGCTAAGTGTATAACAAAACAGTTTATGCAGAATGCCTTTAACTCCAGCAGAATTGGTAGTTCAAGGAGCAGCATTGTCTGTTCAACATTAATTGTATCAGTGCAGGTGCTGTATTTGAGAATTATATTAAATATTTTGATAGGTAGATAGGGCTCCATAATGTACCCGTGTGACCTTTGTCATCTTCAGTGTTTGTTTCTAGATACACTATATTCATATTGACGTTTCTGTGCCTGCATTTTTCAGTGTGCAATAGGGCAAGATGTAGCTGTTTCCCTGTAAAAAACTGTAAATGATGAAGGTGTCTGCCAAATAATATTTTGAAGATAATAAAACACTATCTAAAATTCTCACTGTGTATTTCCAGCTTATTCTTTCAATTAAAATTCCCAAGGTGTCAGTCCCAGAGTTTCTGTAAGGTTTTGTAATGGAACAGCATCTCTTATTCAATTAACTTAATGTATTGATATTACCAAGGACTGAAACAGTAATTTGTTCATGGCTGAATTTCAAAAGCCTTTACTTAAATGGACCTTGCTGAGATTCTGTTATTTCAGTACACTTCATGCCTAAATGTTTTTAACTTGACACTTTCATTCTTTTCTTAAAGATTATGACTCAGATGCCATGAGCAGCTCCTATGAATCCTATGATGAAGAGGAGGAGGATGGAAAGGGGAAGAAAATGAGACATCAATGGCCTTCTGAGGAGGCCTCTATGGATCTGGTGAAGGATGCCAAAATCTGTGCCTTCCTCCTTAGAAAGAAACGATTTGGGCAATGGACCAAACTACTGTGTGTTATCAAAGAAAACAAACTACTGGTAATTTTTATCTAGCTGTATTTTCTTTATACCTTTTAGATGATGTGTTTATTTTTACAGGAATCTGGTTTTTGGAGTATGTTCTGCAAACTGTGACCAAGTCTACAGTAACCTTACAGAAGGCTTCAGTCATGATTTGCCCAAGAAGCAGAGAAGCACTGAAATGAAAAGTGTGTCATTTAGCCACTTAGAACTTTGATCTTTGTTGCACTTAAACTTAAACCCAGGCAGTTCCCTGATATTGGAAAGAAAATCTGGCCTATTATCTTCTAATGCATTTCATTTGGGGAAAAAAAAATGCTAAAACTGTAAATCCAATCTTTCATTCCCTGTGGACAAAAAAAATCTCATAGGGAACTTTATGTATGAACTGTTGGACCAGACCACTGGAGAGAAAAGTCCCTTGTTAGCCTGAGAATTGACTTGGCAGCCTGTGCTGTGGTAATGTATACACTTTAAACTAAACCTTTGCCATCTGTTCTGTGGTAATTACAGATGCAGTATTCACATGATGCACAGCTGCATTACAGAAAGGAAAGAAACAAGTGGCTATGTTGGTTCCTTAAGCAAATCTGTTCTGTTTCTTTCTGATTGGAGGCACCAGTTAATTATCTGCTCATAGATGTCTTTTTATTTTCTGAAAATAGAGCCTAATTGAGGGAAACAGTTATTTCTGTATCATTATAAGTGAACTAAAGCTTACAGTAATAATTAAGTTGGGGTTTTAGGCACTCCGTGAGTTCCTATCTGGTGCTTCCAACAGTTACAGTTAATTATTTAACTAATAATTACTGTATTATTACAAATGTTTAAAATCTGATTGACAGATGATAGAGCATTTTCTGTAGACCCTCGTTATTCTACATTGGTACAATGTGCCTAAGATGTGTTCACTTTCCAAGTACTTTTGTGCTTATGGTGGTATGAGAAATTATAAGATATGAAGTAGATATATATGAAATCGAGATAAGAGAGTTCTGAAAATATAGTTGGAATTAGTTTTCTAGTTTTCAGTGGTTAGTGAGGATTTAATTTTTGTGCCCTCCTCCATTTAAATGTTGAAAAGAACGCTGATTCTGTTTCTATTATATTGTTATAATACCATTATCCTTAACCCACTTTGCTTCACCATGTATCAGAACCATATCAGATTTCAGATTAACAGCTTGAAGAAAAGAAAGGGGGAAAGAAACAGTTTTTTCTCTGAAGTCACACAGTATTTCTTCTACTATTATGTTTGTTGTTCCTATAGAAAAACGTTATTTTTTTCTATTTTCATTTCCTTTAGCCACATGTGTGGTCTGAAAAGCTTTTTTTCCTTATAGGGATTGTCTTTCAGTAATTCTGTAATGGGGATTAAGAAAATAAAAATCACAATAGGAGTCTAACGACCAAGTTACACAAGATTGGTTTATTGTTTGAAGGGAGACTTAGACATTTAACTTACGAGATCTGCAAGTAAAACAAATATATGTTCTTAGGGATTAGTAATTGCTTGTGTTATAAATGCAGCTGTCATCATAAACCCAAAATATTTTAATTAGAATTAGGCATTAGAAATAACTTTTAGTAGGGAATCGTTTTTCACTTGAAGCCCTTTAATATATAAACACGTCATGTTTAGTAATGTATACTTATAAGTAAAATATTTAAATTAATATAAAGGGAATTATATGCTGTTTATTGCTTCTTAAAGTGACTAATGTTGTATGTTAACAAGATTTCATAGCTTGAAAACTTAGGGTTTTTTTTTTATTGTTACAAACTTAAAATCTATGACCAAGTTAGAGAGGGGCTTTGAAGAGAGAAGGAAGATAAGGAGTGATTTGCAGAGGCTAGTTTAGAGTGACTGTATTTGCTCAGCCTAAGTTGTAGAGTTTATAACATACTTTTAACAGCTACTGTCTTCCTGACAGTTGCATTATGACATGAATATGCTGCAGGCATGCAAAAGGTCATGTGCTTTTTTCTGTTAACATTTATACTCAGCTATTCTATATATGCATATACTAATTAATCTTCCTTATTATCAGATACTATCTGATACCTTTTTACCTTTTGTGCTTATTTGTATAAGTGAAAGCCCAATTTACCTAAGTATGTAGATTCATATACACAGTGAAATGTTGTTCTGTTGTCTAGCAGTATGACAGCTTGAGGAACTTGGGCTGTACTGATGCATTGGAAGGTGGGAATAGGGGCTGGGTCTCTAGGACAAGTGATGTAAATGTGGAACTGTTCATCCTTAGATCACCAATTCATACATGCAGCTGGCCACCAGTGATCCAGCATGAAATGGCTGTTCATTGGCAGCATTTGCTAATGAGGGAAAAAAATAAACCATTGTGTTAACTCATACTTTTAGACGGGAGTTTACAGCGTAAGCTAACGTGGAGACTTAGGCAGTTTTGTGCAGTGACTGTTAAACTTTTTAGCTGTGACAAACTTTTTAGCTTTCCAAACTGTGACAATTTCTTATCTCAAAAAAAAAAAAAAGAAGAAAAAGATGATGTACCAGCATCTTTGCAGCTGTAGCTTGTAGACACAGATGTAGATTTGCCTTATATTCTGAGCTGTTGCTAGAGGGCAGGGTAAAGATCTGGGCTTTAAAGTCATTAACTTTACAAGTTTATTCTGCTGCTACAAGTGAACAGATATCCTAAATCACCCTCTGTCTACCTGATCAAGGTCAATGTTGAGTCATAAGGATAAAGCAGAGAAGCTTAATGTTCTCCATGTGTTGTACCTGTCCTGCAATAAAAGATACTTTCTAATGTCAGTCTGGAAGTAATTTTGCTTTACAGAGGGGATGAGAAGGAGAAATGCAAAATTGGTGTTGGCTGAACTGTGTGCTATGTGGTGAAGGGTGCCTTTCTAAATAATAACAGCTTTCTCCCAAGGTTTAGAAAGGTGATACTTAACTTTCGAACTTTCCACATTTATTTAGTGTTACAAAAGTTCCAAGGACCAGCAGCCCCAGATGGAGTTGCTCCTGAATGACTGCAGCATCACGTACATTCCCAAAGACAGCAAAAAGAAGAAGCATGAGCTGAAAATCTCACACCAAGGAGCAGATGCCCTGGTTCTGGCAGTGCAGAGCAAAGAGCAGGCAGAACAGTGGCTAAAGGTAAGGAGGGATTTCTGACCAGGAGCTTTTCCACCCACCAAGTGCTTCCATTGCCTGCTCAATTGCTGATAAATTGATAGAGACAGCAACTTTCAGGCAAATCTAGACCACTTAAATCCCATCTAATTTGAGGCTGCAGAAATACAGACTTAATGTTCTGACCTCAAAGCAGTTCATTGGGCAACCAGTATTCCACAGCTGCTGCTGGTACTGCTGTGTATGATTTTCACTACTAATTGCACAATAATCTGTCACCAAGAGGAAAGATGGCAAACTCACTTCCATCTTCATCTCCAGCTCATTTTCAAGAAAGCTTTGATGGTTAGGGTGCACTGGTAGTGAGCTGAAGTTTCAAATTCCCTAAAGTGGAGGAGGCTGGCAACCAGGCTGCTTTTTGGAGTGATATATATGCATATATATATATATATATATATGCCATGTGTCACCCTGCAAAAATTGTGATGCCGACATCCTCTCTGAGGAGTTACCTATTTGAATTGTTTTGGATAGGGGAAAAGTCCTTCAGCTTCCTGAAGCCAGTTCAAGTTTGCTAATCCTGGTTTAGCAGCATATCATCTGTTATGGTTTGTTCTGGGAATGCAGATTTCCGAGAAACAGGATTTTGTCATTTTCCACTCCTTTCTGTTCAGTGTCTGCAAATGTGGAAAATCCCAGGGCAAGGGCTGCAGTTTTAGATCCTAACCAGATTACTAGTATTTGTGTTGGACTTTGCCAGTCTCAAATGTGCAGGTCAGTGAAGTAGTGTGGGAAACTATCACTGCAGTTTCAGTAGCTTGTTTTAAGACCTTGAAATCCAGCCTTTTAAATGCATGTAACAGTCTGAATGCATAAGACATGTCAAGCATTCTCCATGCTGTGCTCTGGTCTAACCTTATACGGTATTCATTTTTCTAAGAACAAATTGTATTTTTCCAAATACAATCAAATTAAACACATAGGAATTTACTGATGGCAGATGGTTTTTCTGCAGAAGAGGAAGACATAAAATGCAGTTTAAGAGATACAAGTGGGCTAATTTCTCAATGGAAAATTATTCTTTAGTTTCCTATTTTGCAGTATTTGAATGTGTCTTTTGGGGGGTTGAGGTTTGTGTGTGTGTTTTGACTCCAAGTCTGTATCTTAGCTTAGAAAATGCATTCTCTATTGTCTGTTTAATAGAAATTAATCACAGCCATGTATTGTTAGACTTCTAACAACACATCAGTGTTTTATGGTAAGTTTTAAAATCTAGCATCATTCAAGTGTCCCACTAACTCACCTAGAGTTTCAAAAACACTGATTAGAATTAAAAGAAATTCATAAGTCATGTTCTTTTCCAAGGGAATTCTGCCGTAATTAGATCATAGTAACTGCACCATTATTTCCTGTGTTGTTCTAAACTTGGGTTTAGTAATGCAGAATTCACTGGCATTTATCAGGCTTTCTTTCATGAAAATTGTTTGGGTTTTTTTTCTTTTTTAATGAAATTGCAATTAAAGTATTCCCCACACAGGCAGACAGAACAGTGCCAGATTTTTCCACATCCCAGATGCATTCCTGGTACTTCAAAAAAAGAAAGGAAAAGATTTTGTGCAGTTGCATGTTAACAAAGTTGTGTGTGCTGAGGGTGAATGACCCGACAGTATGTTATCTGCAAAGCATTTGGAGACAGTCTGGCAGCACTTTACTTCATTCCTTCTTGTTGCAAAGCTCTCTATTAATAAAAGCTCTTTCAAGTATATGGCAGTGCTACTGTATGCTCAGCTTCCAAGTCCTCAGCTCTGCTGCAGCGCTGTTCTGTGTAGTACAAATTGCCTATCCAACAGCTAACCAAAAATGATCTGTGCAGCTCTTGCAACAGCTCAGATGTTTTCAGGAAGTATATCTTCTTGAGGGAAAAAAGTGGGTTTTTTTGTATTTTTAAAACTGTAGCAGAATTTAAGGAGTTTTATTATTATTATTATTAAAATAATTATTTTTTTACTCATTCAAGCCTTACTTAAAATGAGCTTCTGAAAATCATGTGTGGCTTTTTGTAGGAAGTTCCCATAATGAGAAAGAGCTGACTGCTTTGTCCTGGGAAAAGCAATTTGTGCTTTCCCTGCCTGTCACTCAAAGGACCATTGTCCTCCTCAGTGCTCTGTCACCTACATACGATATCTGTAGTTAATAAAATGAGCAGATTCAGAGACTGACAATGAGAAAGGTGTCTGCAGCCACATTTTTAAATCAGAGGATGCCTTATCTATCAATGATACTGTACTAGTATGTGTCACTGGAGCCAGGTTATCACTCAGGAGCAATGGGTCCTCATGAATTCATATGTAATTCTCAAATTCAAGCATTACTCTTGAGCCTGGAAAGCTCAAAATGGCTTTAGAGGCCAGATTTTCCCATGAAAGCTAAACCAGATCATTTTTTTTAAGTCAGATGTAATAAGTAGAGCATATGTTTACTTAAGCAAATAATTTAAAAGTATCTATTGGAAGACAAGTGTGAAATAAATGTAGAATATTTGTAAAGATGACACCAAAAAACCTCAGCTGATAAACCTTGCACGGATTGCAGTCTAGACTGGAAACCACAAAGGGAGTTTCAGTTTTACCAGCTAACAAATACCTGATGAAAAAAAACAGATAGCTGATGTCACCAGAGAGCCTGTCAAGATCGTAGAGCAGGGAGAGTAACTAGTATACACTGAGGCTAGAGCTGAGATCACAGCAATAGTATAGTGGTCTACATAAAGTGATGGAATTTTCCAGACTTGAGTCCTAAAATGTTCCCACAAAAATGTACATGAAAAAAAAAAGTGTGTAGTTACACACTCTGACCTAAAATTGAGCTTTTTCCATGCATACTTGAGTATGTGTGCATCTGCGTGTGCCTTTGTGCATTTGTGGTCATTAAGGTCTTAAATCTACCTGTTTGTCTCAGCATATCTAACAGACTGGTGAAAATACACTTATTTGTCAGCATGCCTGGGAAATGCTGCATTAAAAATAAAAGGACTGCTAAGAACATGACATGACAAGAAGATGCTTGTTCAGTGGCATCATACAGATGAATGTATCCTGTGTGCAGGACCTTCAGACTAGGCCACAGAAAACTGCTTTTAGTATTAACAAATACATGGATGCCAAGGAAATGAAGTTCTGAAGTAGCTTCTTGTTAGAAGAGCTGTAGAAGGAGGAAATGGTCATAGTGTCTGGTCCCAAGACCTTTTCTTCCTCTTAGCATTGTCTTCTGCAAAAAAATATTCCTGACTTATCATACATGAGAGGTAATCTATGATTTTGGAGTACCAGCCTCAATTTTAGTTGTACCCTTTGTTTATTTTTCTTCATCTTGCGATGTGCAGCCATTTTGCAGCAATCTCTTCAGTAGAGGGTCTGTAATTGAGCAGTGAATCAGGCATAAGTGGACATTTCTCTATAATTTTGACAATGTTCAGTCAGTTTTGAACTTCTTGTAGCAAGAGGGATTTTTTTTTTGCTCTGAAAAGAGAAGAAAATCAAGGTTATGACTTTATCCAGTAATCCAAAGACCCTGCAACATTCTTCATAGGGCTCTTAATTGAGTCTTCCTACTCAGTTTCCATCTCTGATAACTCCATGTTGTCTCTCATAAAAGTCTTTGAAAACATCTGTTATTTTCACTGCCCTGAGTTTAGAGGAGTGAAGTAACTTCTGGGCTCCAGTCTTGGTGTGGACTGAGTTTTACTGAAGAATAAACTACTGACAGAGCTCTTCTTTTACTAGTTCAAATCAGCACAAAACTGAGCTTGTAACTGTAAACATTGTGTGGCTGGTTTTACTTTCTATGGGAATCTGCAGCTAGAGATCTCAAAACACTTCAAATATTACTTTCTCGGCTTAAGTAATGTTCCCCAAAGAGGGTATTATCTCCATTTTGTAGCTGAGTAAAGTGCTGAATGATCATGCCTTAAAACTGACTGGAAAAAAAATTGTGTTTGGGGATGCATATTTGGTATAAGTGATTTCCATAGAGTGTTTTTTAGTTTATAAGAAACTTTGGGAACTTAACTGTGTGCCAAGACAGTTGTGCTGAGCTCTTTCTCCACTGCAAAACATCACCAGCAATGAAGGCTTTGCAGACTATGTTAAATCTCCCAGGATTTACACCTCTGTTGTCTCAGAGTGATGGTTTTAGATACCTCACTTCAAATCCCAGCAAGGTCACTATATTTGCATAAGATCTATTTAGGGCCTAACCTGAAGACATGATGGACAAGCTGGATATGAGAGCTTTGACAAGCCTGAAGGACTGCTGTTGGTGTCCTTTGATAGAGCCAGAGGAACCCAGCTTGGGAGTACCATGAGACTGTGTGTGTGTGTGTGTGTGTGTGTGACCAGCAAGCAATATTACTTAGAAAAATGGATGCATGAGTATTTAAAAAAAAAAGGCAAACAAAACACCACCAATGAATACAGAGCCACAAACATCCCATTTGCTTGTTTTCTCAGAGATAAGTTTTCTGGCTCAAATCACAAATATGAGCTGTAGCTGGACCTTGGAGCAGAATCCAGGAGGACTGAGACTTGGTCCCCTGTTTTCACCACTAGATAGTAATCCTCCTCTCTTCTACTAACAGCTTTGGATAGAAAATTATTTCAATCATACCTAGCTCAGATTTATGTCCTAAAGTGCAGTCTACATCTCCTCACTGCCAGGGCTAGGAATGCAGCTCCCTTTGTGCAGAGTACCTCTGCCCTTGCAGCAGCAATGCCTTTGGCTACCCAATCCCATGGCCATATATGGCAACAGACTTCATGGTAATAATGCAAGAGAAATGATACAGAGGTTGTCTTGGTTGAATATGTCAGAAAAGTATTTTTCAGGGAGATATAGAGGCACTAAAAATGAGCTTGCTGGGTCTGCTAGAATCTCGTCCTCACTTTCCTCAGACAAATGGCAATAAGGCAGAAAGATGAATCTTTTCAGGCTAGGGGATACTTGAGAATGATGTTTTTGCAGTAGAGAAGGTAAAGGGTGTTTCTGTTTGAGACAAAGTACAGGCTATGATGTGAATCATTTCTACTTATCCAACAATTTATCCAAGCAAACTCCTTGGGGCATTTCTTTGCAAAATGCTAAGAGGGTTTTGATGCTGTCTTGAGAAGGAGGAAGTTGTCATTAATGTGTATAGTGTGTAAGAGTCCAAAAGAGAAAGAAAGTTGGAATTTAGTCATGCCAAAATGACAGAGTCCCAGAAAGTCAGTACTTCTCCAGCACTGAAAAATGAGTGTTTCAGAAATGAGAAATACTGAGTTATGTCTGGAGCCAAATCCTTTTCCCCCTGCTGTATTGTGTATAAGCAGATTTCAGCTTTACCATATTCCTCTTTTCAGAGTTAAGCAGCAGAGACAAGGGATACAGCCTGTCCTATTCATTTCTAGCAATTCCTGTATTTGTGAAACATGTGAGTAGATGGGGATGAAGGGATGGGTTGGCTGAGTGGATTTCTAGCCTGATTCCATATGGAAATGAAGGAATATGCAGTAAGGCCATCTCCCTAATCACTTTTGAACTCAGTCATATTAAAAGTGTGAGCTTCTCCTGTGAGTCTTGTGAAAACATGAGGCAAGTCGAGATGCTGTAATCACATCCCTGTGGTAAAGCACAGCCTCTAGCCTGAACTCATCCCATGGTATTCACCAGGAGAGAGGTCTGCAAGCTCCCTCAGACACAGGATAGCTTTCAGTCTTAATCCTTATCAGGTTCCAAAGAGATCAACCACAAGGAACCATCTACAAATCTAGTACTTTACTCAGGGTTTATTGGGTTTCTGTGTGGCAGGCTCTGGCTGGCAAGCAGCTGGCTTTCTGGTTTTACTGCATAGCCTGTGCTTCTCTGCTGAAGCCTGGATCTTTGAAGGTAGCTGGAAAAACCTAATTTGATTCTTCTGATTTTGCATGTAGTAAGAATAAGTCTAGGGCAAGTATTTTGCTTCCAGCCCTGGTGTGTAATTTAAAATAAGATACAAGAATTATAGAAATGCATAGGTGAGTGCAGTTATGAAGTTTTTGTAGTAAATGTCAGTGCTTGTGTATTAAGATGATTTTAAAAAGAGAAATATTCCAGGCACACCATGTGTCATAAATTCCACTGACCTCACTCATCATTGTCAATGGCTTGGGGCAGGACATCTTCTCAGCTTTCTACCTGCAAATGTTTGCCTTCTGTTTCTCATGTCACTGCAATCAATGTGATACACTGGTGTATATCCTGATCCAGCTGGGGATTCAAGACCTTTCTATAACCTAGATAAGGAACAGTAATATAGTTCAGGCTGCATAAACCTTTTCCAGATCTGCATTTGAAAGAGGCAGTTCTGAAGTCTGCTAATTACAACATTGTGATGGCAACTGGAGTTAAAATTCTTGTAGTTAAAATTCCTTCTTATGAAGGAATGACAGAAGATCATTTTAAATGTATTCTGTTTTGAGGCTATCCAACGAAATGAAAACTCTTCAATTTTCTGATTAGATTTGCTCATATATTTTAAATATTTGAATACATGGTCTGTGATCCCAGTTTGATTTTCCTGGCAGATCACCCTGTGTGTGTGTATATGTAATGTACGAAGACATTTGTGAAGAGAAAAAAAGAATAATCTCCCTTTCCTGATGTGTGAGAAAACTTAAACTATTAATGGACTGTGCACCATTATGAAGTATTCACAGTACAGCCTTCCAGATGATGATATTTTATTAAAAATAATACATTTGGGGATTCCTTCTATTTAATTTAATTTAATTTCTAGCCTTGAAAATACACTTCTTTATAATTTCATGTATTTTGTTGCAATGGATAGAAGTTTGCTGATCTCTTTTCCCCACTCTCACTCACAAGTATTTTTTAATGAAAATAGTAAGCTTTTGTCTTCATGTGACTCCAGGAGAGGGAATAAAGAAAAAATTGACAAGAACTCTGAGTCTTGTGATTGAAATTTTGGGAGTTGGCAACACTGGTGGAATGTTTTATCCTTAAAATTTTGAGTTATAGCTATAAGCATGTGAAAACCACATTTATAGTGGCAGCTGTCTGCAAACATAATTATAGAGAGTGCATCTAGGCAACCATCATATATTAAAGGCATTTCATCCTGGTGAGCTATACAAGTATCAGTTTTATCCTGTGCATCAAAGACAATTATATTGCACATAGAAGGTGGTGAGCAAGTCTTTGCCAGTGAATCTCTCAAACCCAAATGAAGTGTTGAATCCTTGAATATGCATTTAGTCCAGACCTTGCCACAAACTTCTATTTGATAGTGTGCAATTTTTTTTAATCAAAATTTAATTACAGCCCAATTATACACTTTAGCTTCTCCTTAAACATGTGAGGTATGATAAGAACCGGATTTACTTGAGTGCATGACTTTGCACATACTATTCAGTCAGTGCTGCCAAATCATTTCCCTCTGTTCTGTCTGTAACTCCCATTACTATCTGCCTTTGCCAAAATTAACTAACTGTGTGGTGTGAGCAGATGCTGAAAACATGAGCCATTGAATCAGGGTCATGCAGGAGACAAAAATGAATGTTCCCAGAAACTGTATGGTCAATTTCTCTAGGAAGAAAACAGCAGGCTATTTACACCATACTGGGGACCAGCAATTGAGAAAAAAACACCACACATAAATAAAATTCTTCTGATTTGGGGGAATTTAGAGCTACATCTAACTCTGAGGTGCAAATGCTGTGTAGCAAATCGATCTCAATTTTCTGTTACAAAGGAGGTCAATACTTCACTTATTTTTCTGGGACAAGATATAAGCAAGTTCAGATGGGAAAGGATGCAAAAGTGTTTTAAGATACTAGCTAAAAAAAAAAATTTTGGGTTTATTTCTCTTCTCTGCTGAGTTTTTATGTGACATTGATGAATGATTTAATCTTTCTTTTTTTTGTGACTTCTCCATCTGTAAAATGTGGCTAGTGCTTTTTCTTTCTTTATGGCATATAATGCCTGCAATTTATGATGTGCTCTTGAGTTGTAGCAATAGGGTCTTTGTAAGCCCATAAACATTTGATTTGTTTAGCTTCACCCTTAAAGGGAACTTCAGTGGCATGAAAGGACTGGTTGGTCCATCTTTAGCTCCTTAATAGTCTCCACATCAAAATGGTTCAGTTCAAAACTAAAATGACATTGCTTGTTGATTTGCTTTTCCTCTTCTTGAAAGAAAGCTGGATTTTGACAGCTAATTGCTGTTTTCCATGGAAGTAGGAGTTCTCAGGCCAGGTCCTCTTCTCTGCCAGCCAAACTTACTATAAACAGTGTAAAGAGAAGAGCTGGATATCTAAACACATCCATGTACTGGTACAAGGGCAAGTTTGCATGTCTAGTGGTAGTGGTAGGATGCCTCCCTTTCTTTCTTAGCTCACTTGGCTCTTCTGTCCTTGTGTGGCTGTAATCAGTGGTGTAGAGCTCAGCATCCCCTTAGCACAAGTCTAGATATAGAGTTGGGAACTATTCTCATTAGCATAAGCCATTTCAGACTGATAATGGGCTGGTGATAACCTCATGAGAGATAAAAATCTTAATTACATCCATGGGGAATCTTTGAATGCTTTTACTCATCACATAATTTTATATATAGTTTCAGGTTTTTAAGATCTTCAAATTCTATCAAAATCTCAGTGAATTCCAAGTTCTGAATTTTTCTCTAACTTCTTAAAAGCAATCAATGCCTTCCCATTTCCTACAAACATGTTTACAGTGGCTTTGACTTCTGCCTTTACGTCAATGTGCAAGTATAACACAAAAATGCCACAAAACACCACTGCACAGTATTAACTAACTGTAAGTTGATCAGCACTTCATTAGTTTTCCAATAGCAAAAAAAAAAAGAGCAGCTGGGTAGTGTGTTATGCAGAACTCTTGTTGTGTGACTTTTGGGACCTTGGATTTAATCCCACTTTTTCGTCATTGTAATGAAATTAATTTGGTGGTGTCAGCTGAGTTCTTATTGCAAAACTTGCACATGGAAATAAGCAGCACTATTGGGTTTTTTTACTCAGGAGAGCCTTGGAGCTTAGCTTGTGTAGAAACTGAAACCTTCCACCTCTAGACATTGTGTCTCCTCTGGGTCATACATGAAACGACTTAGGGAGGCAGCATGGAGAAGTTGGTGTAGTGACAGCCTGCCTGTCACCTGCCAGCCTAGGAAATGTCTGTGGGATTCTCCTTCCCATCTCCCTTCACAGTCATGTATGCTTTTTCTAATTTGTATTTTACCAATAATCATTAAGTTTTGCCTTATTTCCTAAGGTTATAAAAGATGTGTGCAGCAACTGTACAGGAGCTGTAGACTCTGATGGGCCATTGTCTAATTCTCCAGTACACAAGACAGAGCTGGAAAAGGTAAAGTTATCAACATGATGAATGCAAAATTCCTTATGATGACTTCTTAAAAAGAGGCACTGCTAAACACTGGGTGTAAATATTTGCTGACTTGTGCTACTGTTTTAGACTATTAGTCCCTGTGGTGCTTTTGTTTGCTTAGATACCTGGACACATCCTATAAGACTTCTGCCATGTCTATTCACAGAATCACAGAATGTTAGGGGTTGGAAGAGACCTTTGGAGGTCATCTAATCACCCCATCTGAGTGGCCTCATATAGAGCAGGTTGCACAGGGTGGTGTCCAGGTGGGTTTGGAATATCTCCAGAGATGGACACTCCACCATCTCTCTGGGCAGCCTGGGCCAGTGCTTTACCACCCTCAACATAAAGAAGTTCCTCCTCATGCTTAGATAGAACTTCCTATGTTCAGGTTTGTGCCTGTTGCCTGTTACCTCTTGTCCTGTCACTGGGCACCACTTTAAAAAAGACTGGTCCCATCCTTCCAACACCCACCCATTAAGTACTAAATAAGCATTAAGATCCAACCTCAGTCTTCTCTAGGCTAAACAAGCCCAGCTCTCTCAGCCTCTCCCCCTTCATTTGGTTACAATCAACCATCAGACTGCTCATATCCATCAGCAGCNGTCACCTGCCAGCCTAGGAAATGTCTGTGGGATTCTCCTTCCCATCTCCCTTCACAGTCATGTATGCTTTTTCTAATTTGTATTTTACCAATAATCATTAAGTTTTGCCTTATTTCCTAAGGTTATAAAAGATGTGTGCAGCAACTGTACAGGAGCTGTAGACTCTGATGGGCCATTGTCTAATTCTCCAGTACACAAGACAGAGCTGGAAAAGGTAAAGTTATCAACATGATGAATGCAAAATTCCTTATGATGACTTCTTAAAAAGAGGCACTGCTAAACACTGGGTGTAAATATTTGCTGACTTGTGCTACTGTTTTAGACTATTAGTCCCTGTGGTGCTTTTGTTTGCTTAGATACCTGGACACATCCTATAAGACTTCTGCCATGTCTATTCACAGAATCACAGAATGTTAGGGGTTGGAAGAGACCTTTGGAGGTCATCTAATCACCCCATCTGAGTGGGCACATATAGAGCAGGTTGCCCAGGGTGGTGTCCAGGTGGGTTTGGAATATCTCCAGAGATGGACACTCCACCATCTCTCTGGGCAGCCTGGGCCAGTGCTTTACCACCCTCAACATAAAGAAGTTCCTCCTCATGCTTAGATAGAACTTCCTATGTTCAGGTTTGTGCCTGTTGCCTGTTACCTCTTGTCCTGTCACTGGGCACCACTTTAAAAAAGACTGGTCCCATCCTTCCAACACCCACCCACTAAGTACTAAATAAGCATTAAGATCCAACCTTGGTCTTCTCTAGGCTAAACAAGCCCAGCTCTCTCAGCCTCTCCCCCTTCATTTGGTTACAATCAACCATCAGACTGCTCATATCCATCAGCAGCTCTTATTTAACCATTTAGAAGGATGCAGACTAAGTGGGTCTGATACATGGGCTGTGATGCAGAGACACTCTCCATCAAGTGCAAAGATCAAGCAGGGATGTGACTCTCGGGGAAGAATAGCTGGAGATTATACAAAGGTTTTAAGGAAAAGTCCTTTATTTTGGTGAATTTAGTTCTTGAAGAGCTCCCTGGGCATGCTGAGGTCACTGTTTTGGCAGACCCTTTAGAGCATTTGTGCCTCAATACAGAAACTTGGCTGTTGACATGTGGTTGTCTCTGCTGCCTTGACTCAGCAGGAATAAGGAAAGACAGCAGCTCTGCAGTGAATGATCAGTGTATTACCAGCAAGCTTTGCACCAGGGAAACAAAGAGAAAAAGCATGTCCCACGATAGCTCAGACCTCCTGATTTCACAGGGCCAAAGCTGTTGTGGTTGACTGCTTGCACACACCTGCACAGTATGAACAACTAACTGAAAGTATCATGAAATAGTGGTTTTCTAAAATACTTACCATAAAGAAGTGCAGCAAAGCCTCTATTTTTTTTTTCTGGGATAATTTGTACATCTTCTTTGTGGTTTCACCATTCATGGTTACCAAAACTGAGCTGGCATAAGCTCTATACTGCTTCATCCTATATCTCATACACATCCATTATGGGATAATCAGTGCTAAAAAATGATTTTAAAAGCACATGCTGAAGCATCTTATTAGTATTGCACTATTTTCTGATAAGTTGTAAATGCACACACAAAGGATTATTTAAAGAAATAATGTAAAATTTATTCTTAATTAATCTAAGTGGTTTTTCATTGTTTCGCAGATTAGTAAACAGCAACATTTAGACTCTAGAAATTCACTAGAATATATTGTTTAGTAACAGGTATTGAATTGTGATAACTGTACTGATTTGAGTACACTTTCAAATATAGACCTGTTCCTGTGGTTTCTCTGCTTCCCTAAAGCCTCTAAAACTGAATTTTTTACCGCCTTCTATTTGTCTTCCAAGTGGATGAGAGCTTGAAATGTGGGGTTTTTTTCATAGTAATCGTACTTCTAAACTGACTCATGACACTTCCTTTGGCAAAGGTGCCAGCACTGTGTGTCAACTATGCTCTTTGCCCTTGCAGAAGCTGTCATTTGAGAGGCCGAGTTCAGATGGGGAGGGTGCTGTGGAAAATGGCATCACCACTGTGTGCAATGGGAAAGAACAAGGTATGTCTCAGATCCAGAGATGCTTGATGCAAATAATATTGCATATAAGGAGTGATAGTTAGTGAAATACCTGGCTGTTGTCTTTTCAAAATAAGCAATAAGGTTTTCAAATATTTTTATTAGGATTCAATTTAACTTGAAAGCTAAATTATGTCAAGAGTGAATCCTTCAAATTCTGCTGTAACAAAAGACATTTGATGTTACTGTGCAGGTAAAAATCAATATCATTAGTATAAAAAAACAGAATATAGACATTTTGACTTGGCCTTTTGTGTGGTCAAAAGTACAGCTTTTCAGAGCTTGGGTGGCCACTACAGGCAACTAACAGTTGCTTTTAGAAACTATAACTGTAGAGTGGCAACATAAATAGCAAGTGTGTAGCTTCTAAGCAAAAAAGTTGTCATTGAATATTAGAAGGAAAGAATCATATGCATTTTATATATATATGGATGTATACATACATATACATATGTATATATACACATATATACATATATATACATACATACATATATATACAGAGCTATATGTATGCATATATACACAGATATATATGTATAATCTATTATGTATGATTATATTAACATAATAAAATGTATGTAATCATGTAATACAACTGAGTTTGTGAGTATATTTGTATGCAATTTTACATATGCTGCTTTGGAGCCATGCTTATTTTGTAGTGTAAAGCCAGAGGGAATTTTGTCTGAGTTACATCTAAAGCACTCAACCCCTATGCTCTCTTCCCCAGCCCCTTCCCTCCTCCCCAGAGTTCGTTACCGTGCCATATAGCAATGGTATCATTTAGGTAAGACAATTTTCTGAAGCTGTCAGGATGAAGGGTAATGTGACCTGCAGTGAGCACAATATCAATACTTATCTTGGTGCCAGTGTTGTCTTGCCTTTTGACTCATGTCCTTTATCTTCTCCCTGAGTTATTTTCCAGCATTTCCTGACTATACAGATCTCTTGACATACCAAGCAGTGTGGAACAATGTTAGGTTTTCTGATTTCTAGAGGTATGGTACATGGTTAGAGTTCATCCTATAAAACCTTCCACTAAGCTTTCAAAAACCATGGTACAGTTTAGCTCTGAAACTTTCTGAGAAGCATCTGTGATGCAAAAGCTGTATTGTCAGTGATGTCCAAAAGTGCCTGTTGGCTCAGGTGCCCTGCAGGAGGCATGCTGGTGGAACACACACTGCTGGAAAACCAGCCTAGCTTTGATGTCTCAAGGAGGATACTTAAAAATACTGGTTGCTTTTGAAAATTGTGACCTTCACTATGTAGTAATGAAAATAATAAGCATTAATGACTGCAAGGAGATTAAAATACCCCTGGCATCATTTTAAGAGGCTCTGAATGAAATGCTTAAGTGTATACACGGAAAGGGAGACTCAAGAGTGATCATCTCCAGCCATCACCCACCAGGCAGCCTCTACTCTGCTCCTATCCAGCTGCTCATTTTGCTGTGGGGAAGGAAATGGGAATGATTGATACAATCATAGAATCATTATGGTTGGAAAAGACCTCTGAGATCATCAAATCCAACTATCCACCCAACACTACCATGTCTACCACTAAACCATGTCCCCAAGCACCACATCTACATGGTTTTTGAACTTGTCCAATGATGGTGATTCTATCACTTACCTGGGCAGGCTGTTTCAGTACCCTCTTGGTGAAGAAATTCTTCCTAATACCCAATCTGAACCTCCCCTGGTACAGCTTGAAGCCATTTCCTCTTGTCCTGTTACTCTTTACCGTGAAGAAGAGACTAAGCCACACCTTACTACCACCTCCTTTCAGTTAGCTGTAGAGACTGAGAAGGTCCCCCCTGAGCCTCCCCTTCTCCAGACTAAACAAAAAGTCACTGGCAGTCAGACAACCACTATATTTTTGAGACTCCAAAAGATTAAGTCATGAAGGCCTTAATTTCTGCTACCTCTCAGTTCTGTGGGAGAATAACACAGCAGTGTGAAGGGAAGATGGGACAGAAAAAGAAACACTGAAATGGGCTTGTTCCACTGTCTGTTCATGCTCATGAGAGTGATTCCTTTGGGCTTCTGTCTCAGACAGATGGGGTTTTCTCAGTCTTTGGCTTTTTTGAGTGCTTTTCATCTCCTCCCCACTCAACAGCCAGTCAGTCATTGTCTGCCACTGCATGGGACAGACACAGCTGTCTGTGGGCAGGTGCTGCCTTCGGGTGGCATGAGCAGAGGTGATGAGTGGCCTTCCTCCCTCAAACACAAGAGCTCATTGCACCTTTAGAGAGCACAATGTCAGTTCTGAACATTCTTCCCTTAGGAAAAGAGAGTGAGACCTTTGCTTGTACATGCACGTTGCTGTATTGGAGTTTGCTGGTGAGCAGATCCCTGAAAATCTGTGTTTTCCTCTCAGCACTACATGCAGCAGGTGACAGATATCTACAGTCTTGGCTACAGATAGAATTTCTGAATAATGTTCCTTGATTCCTAGAAATCAAACTAAATAGGATAAATTATCCCATTATGAATCCCAAACTGCTTCTCAGTTTTCCATGCATTCTTCTTCCCTGTTCATTAATTCATATATTCATTTCTCATATGAACAGTCTGTCCTTTTTTCCCCTTGTACACAAGTCCATAGCTACTTAATATTCCCTGTTACAAAGGGAATTGATGTATCAGGGAAAAGTTAACAGCAGCTCAATCAGTAACTATCCCAAATATATTTTTCCTCAAAAACATACATCAGGGCAAGCTGATGGATATTTTTGCTGCCCTATCAGTTAGCAGAGAGACTTTTGCTCTGTTGATGGAATCCAAATTAGACCACTGAAAGCAATTTCTGAACGTTTATTTCATTTGTTCTGTTTTCTGGTTCTGTGCAATCTTAGAAACTTTTTAAATTTGCTAGGATTTTAGTCAGGTAGGCACTTTAACAAATGAGACCCATAGACATTGCCACCTTATGTTCAGCAGGTCAACATGGAAGCATAGAATGGATGTTAGCAAAATACCTCTTTTCAGCAGAGCTTTTTCTTTCCAAGCCCTCATGATCACAAAAAGTGCCAACTTCTAACCACTGAATGCTTGCACTGGTGCCACTAGTTTATTTTGTTAGTATTTAATTTATCAGTCTTGTCTTTCTAAAAGGTCCATTGTGATAAGATACCATAACCTAATTGTACATGGCAGGAGTATTTTTGCTAGGCAAATGTATTCTGTCTTTGTTGTGTGCTTAAGTGTTGAAGTATTCTGAGGTAAATTTTTAGGAGCAATGAAGGATCTTTTGGCTGGATTTTTATTCTTGTGTATATTACTGGATAGATGGCCGAGGCCAAAGAGTTGTGGTCAATGGAGTTAACTCCAGTTGGCAGCCAGTCACGAGTGG